>QXEO01000350.1:3783124-3969554 GCA_007115705.1 Dactylis glomerata | reverse complement strand
GCGAGGTCGAGGGGCCAAGCCTCGTCCCCGCATCCTAGCGCCCGGCGTGCCGGAAGTGTGACCTCTGGCCGCCGGGACAAGCAGATCCAGGTGTACGATCCGGCTGCCGCCGGAAAGCAGGCGGTGGTGCAGAAGAATGTCGGCCAAGCTGACAAGTATGTCGGCAGCAAGAAGCCCGGCCAGAGTATGCCGGCCGGGCATGAAGCAGCAGCGGCCGTGGTGGCCGGAGTAACAGTGCAGTCCGGCGTCAGCAACAGGGCGCCGGAGGTGCAGCGCAGCAGCAGGGTGCAGGCCATCCGGGACACCGAGAGGATGACGGCAATTCCGCCCTTGCCAGGGCGGGATATCAGCAGCAGCATCAGCAAGGCCGGCATAGTGAGCAGCATCAGCCGGAGCAGCAGCAGCAGATGATCGCAGGCCCAATAGCATCCCGGCTTGGACCTCGGTCCTTGGAAGCCAATGATGCACGTTTCAAGCTGGACAAGCTCCACCAATCAGAGTTGGTGGAGAGACAAGGAGCTCCGGGCCCTATGTGTTTCGGACCCCGGATTATGGGGGAGCCGGTGCCTTACTACTTCCAGCTCGCGCGTGGCGCGAGGACATATAATGGAAGTACGAAGCCGGAAGATTGGTTGGAGGATTACTCCACAGCGGTGAACATCGCTGGAGGAAACCTCAGATGGGCGGTACGATATGTGCCGCAGATGTTGGAAGGTCCAGCCAGGATATGGCTGAATAATTTGCCGGCCGGGAGTATCAACGGCTGGATTGATTTCGAAGAGCAGTTTGTGTCGAACTTTACCAGTACATACAAGAGGCCCAACCGTCCGCAACAGCTGGCTAACTGCCGGCAAGGAGTGAATGAGACTGACCGTGACTATCTGACCAGGTGGTGCACGTTGCGCAATTCCTGCGAAGGAATCAATGAGCAGCAGGCCATCATGTGGTTCGCTCATGGGTGCCAACATGGCACCATGCTGTGGCAAAAGCTTCAGAGGCAAATGCCGGCCACGCTGGCCGAAACAATCAAGATCGCTGATAGTTATGCTCTGGGAGATCCCAAGCAGCCCAGTCTCGATTCACAAGGACAGGGGCAAACCCAGGGGAACACCAGCAATGCCGGGAGATCAGGGCAGTTCTATCGCCCGGATAACCGGAATAAGAGGAGAGATGAGCGGCCGGATTATCGGTATGGCTCAGCACAAGTTGCAGCTGTGGAGGAAGAGCAAGGGGGCGCCGGCAGTAGCCAGCGTCCGAGATATGAGAACTATCAGCAGCAGCCGCAGCAGCAAGCACAGCCGTTCCAGAAGAAGAATGTCTGGACCAACAAGAATGCCGGCGGAGCCGCCGGCCAGAAGAAGCAGTGGCCAAAGTATACTGTGGGTCTTGCCATGGACAAGCCTTGTGTGTTTCACACATTCCAGCCGGGAAAGCCGGCAAACCATTTGACAAGGAACTGTTCATGGCTGGACGACATATTGGCAGGTCGTGCAGGTCCCTGGGGACCGGCTAGACCCTCTGTCCCGGCAGCTCCATCGCCGTTGACAGGTGCTAATACAATTGCAGTCCCACCTAGGCCGGGTAATCCTGGGAGTCAGAGCAACGCCGGAAATGCCGGCGTAAATCAAGTTGACCAGAGCTATAATCCGGAATATAACGCCGGAGGCCCAGGAGCGGGCCGGAATGAGTACAAGGAGTATGATCAGAGCTATATGGTCTTTGAGACCGAGAGAACAGACAAGCAGAGCTTGTACCGCCGGAGTCTGGAGGTGAATGCCGTTATGTCGGCTGTGCCAAAGCTGATGTACTGGTCTGACCAGGCTGTTGGCTGGGACAGGGCAGATCATCCCCGGATCATGCCAAATCCCGGCGGATATGCCCTGGTGATGGATCCGACATTCGTCGGGCCGGCTAATAACGTGAGATTCAGCAAGGTCCTCATTGATAATGGAAGCAGCATCAACATCATGTATCGGGATACGATGGAGAAGCTGGGAATCAAGGAAAATATGCTGGAACCAAGCAAGACCACGTTCCACGGCATTGTGCCGGGACTTTCGTGTGCGCCGATGGGCAAGATCCGGATGGATGTCATGTTTGGCAGCCGGGATAACTGCAGGGTGGAAAACCTCATGTTCGAGGTGGTTGATCTGGAGAGCCCCTACCATGCTTTGCTGGGTAGACCGGCACTGGCAAAATTCATGGCCTCTACGCATGTGGCGTATCTGAAGATGAAGATGCCGGGACCCAAAGGGGTGATCACCATCATTGGTGATTACAAGCGTTCGATGGCATGTGCCACCGCCGGATCCAATCTGGCCGAGACTCTGATCATTGCAGAGGAGAGGAAGAGGCTCAAGCGAGCAGTGGAGATTGCTGAGACGGTCGTGGCCGGCAAATATATGCCGGGCCTGACAAATCCCGGCGGCAGTGCTTCTTTTCAAGTAGGCAAGGAAGTCAAAAAGGTGCCTCTGGATGAAGCTTTCCCGGAGCGCCATGCCCTGGTTGGGGCAAGTCTGGATCCCAAATAGGAAAGCGAGCTCATCAGCTTCCTCCGTGAGAATCGGGATATCTTTGCATGGTCTACTTCGGACCTGCAAGGTGTGCCGAGGGAGCTGGCTGAGCACGCATTGCACGTGAGACCCGATGCTAAGCCAGTAAAGCAGCCGCTCCGGCGGAATGCCGGCGATAGAAGGAAAGCCATATGGGAGGAAGTGGCCAGGCTCTTAGCCTCTGGCTTTATCAAGGAAGTACTTCATCCGGATTGGGTGTCTAATCCGGTTTTGGTGGAAAAGAAGAAAGATGAGCCCGTCATAGTGAAAGTATGGCGGATGTGTGTTGATTACACCAACTTGAACAAGGCATGTCCTAAAGATCCATTCCCGCTGCCTCGGATCGATCAAGTGATTGATTCCACAGCCGGATGTGAACTGTTATCATTTGTAGACGCCTATTCTGGTTTCCACCAGATCCCCTTGTTTGAGCCAGATCAAATAAAGACATCCTTTATTACCCCGTACGGGGCTTATTGCTATCTCACTATGCCGTTCGGTTTAAGAAATGCCGGCGCAACTTACCAAAGGTGTATGCAAAAGTGTTTACACGATCAGATAGATAAAAATGTGCAGGTATATGTCGATGATATCGTCATAAAAACCAAGGAGAGCAAGACTCTCATAGATGATCTCCGGGAAACCTTTGGGAACCTGAGGAGATTCCGGATGAAGTTGAATCCGGCTAAGTGCACCTTTGGTGTGCCGGCGGGCAAGTTGCTCGGCTTCCTTGTTTCCAGCCGGGGTATTGAGGTGAATCCCGGCAAGATTCGTGCCATAGAAAGGATGAAGCCGCCGACAGATTTGAGGGAAGTACAGAAGTTCACTGGGTGCCTCGCATCCCTGAGCCGTTTCATAAGCCGGCTGGGAGAGAAAGCCCTGCCGTTATATCAGTTGATGAAAAAGTCCGACACATTTGTCTGGACAACGCAAGCAGATGCAGCTTTCAAGGAATTGAAACAGTTGTTGTCAACAGCGCCGGTATTAGCGTCTCCGATGCCCCGGGAGCCAATGTTGCTCTATATAGCGGCAACCAACCGAGTTGTCAGTGCTGTGGTGGTAGTAGAGCGAGAGGAAGGAGGCAAAACCGTGCAGCGGCCGGTATATTATCTGAGTGAAGTCCTCTCCACCTCAAAGCAAAATTACCCCCACTATCAGAAGATGACCTATGGTGTCTATATGGCGGCTAAAAAGCTCAAGCATTACTTCCAAGAGCATCCAATCCGGGTAGTGGCTGAGGCCCCTATCTCGGAAATTATAGGCAACAAAGATGCCAGCGGCCGGATAGCAAAGTGGGCAATAGAGCTTTCACCATATACACCGCAGTACGATAAGAGGGATACAATCAAGTCCCAGGTCTTGGCTGATTTCTTTATTGACTGGGCCGAGATACAGTATGAGCCACCATTGCCAGATGCCAATTATTGGAGGATGCATTTCGATGGGTCCAAGACAATCCATGGCTTGGGTGCCGGCATAGTTCTCAGTTCACCAAAGAATGACCAGCTGAGATACGTCCTGCAGATTCACTTTGCAGCATCAAATAATGTGGCGGAATATGAGGCACTTGTGCATGGCCTGAAGGTGTCTAAGGACATAGGAATTCGCCGGATTATGTGCTTCGGGGATTCTGACTTAGTGATTCAGCAGTGTTCCGGCATATGGGACGCGCATGATGCTAACATGGCATCATACCGTTTCCTAGTGCAGCAGTTAAGTGGTTACTTTGAAGGTTGTGAGTTCCGGCACGTTCTCCGGGCTCAGAACGATGCAGCCGATGCATTATCCAAGCTGGGGTCTTCCCGAGATTCAATCCCGCCCGGCATTTCCCTGGAGCATCTGAGGAAGCCATCGATCAAACCCTCGCCGGAGTCATCCTCCATTTATGTCCCGCCAGGTCCAGACGAAGCAGTTCCAATGGACATAGATGCCGGAGCCAAGACGGATAACCCGGGGACTGTTTCCTCAGTCCCGGGGACTGGGCCGGCATATGCTGTTAGTACAGTATTCCGGAGCAAAGCTAAAGGCAAGGGTAAAATGTGCCAAGAGGTTGTGCCGGTATACCCGGGGACTGCTCCGGCATACCCGGGGACTGATTCTTCAGTCCCGGGGACTTCGCAGCCCATGGAGATCGATTATGTGTCGGTCGAAATGATGGAAATAGATCAGGCAGTGTTCACTGTCAGGGAAGTGCCCTCATGGGCACGTCCTATCATGAACTTCATGGTGGATGGTCAAGTGCCGGCGGATGAAACCGAGGCCCGCCGGGTTATAAGGAGATCCAAAGCGTATACCATCATCAACAAAGAAATATACAAGAGAAGTACCACCGGAGTATTGCAGAGATGTGTCGAATCTGCGGAGGGTCTGGAGATGCTCCGGGAAATTCACCAGGGGGAGTGTGGTCACCATGCTTCGTCCAGGGCATTGGTGGCAAAGGTATTCCGGCATGGCTTCTATTGGCCAACGGCACTGCAAGAGGCAGAAAACTTGGTCCGGAAATGTAATGGGTGTCAAAGATATGCCCACCAGATTCATCAGCCGGCATCTGCCCTGAAAACTATCCCAATAACCAGGCCCTTTGCTGTTTGGGGCCTGGATATGGTCGGGGCTTTTAAGCCGGCCAGAGGGAAAATGACCCATATCCTGGTCATGGTGGACAAGTTCACCAAGTGGATTGAAGTGAAGCCCATAAGCAAGTGTGATGGTCACACAGCAGTGAAATTCTTAAAGGATATAATCTTGAGATATGGTGTTCCTCATAGCATCATCACTGACAATGGGTCAAACTTTGCCCAAGGGCCATTTGCCAGATTTTGTGAGGAGGTGGGAATCCGGCTGGACGTTGCGTCGGTTGCCCACCCTTGTGCCAATGGCCAAGTAGAGAGATCGAATGGGCTAGTATTATCCGGCATAAAACCCCGGCTGATAGAGCCCCTGGAGAAAACTCCGGGATGTTGGCTAGATGAGCTGCCAGCAGTGCTGTGGAGTTTAAGAACAACTCCGAATAGATCAACAGGCTACACACCATTTTTCCTGGTGTATGGAGCAGAAGCTGTGCTTCCAACAGATGTAATACATGATGCACCAAGAATAGTGCTATATACTGAGGAAGAGGCTAAAGAAGCCAGAGAAAATGATGTTGATCTGCTAGAGGAAGCAAGGGAAATAACTCTGTCAAGAACAGCAGTATATCAGCAGAACCTCAGACGCTATCATGCGCAGAAGGTAAATCCAAGGAGATTTCAAGAGGGAGATCTAGTACTCCGGCTAAAGCAAGGAACAGAAGGCCGGCATAAGTTAACTCCTCCATGGGAGGGGCCATTCATTGTGAGCAGAGCTCTGCACAATGATGCCTATTATCTTATAGATGCGCAGGACCCCAAGAAGAATAAGGCGGACAGGTCCGGAGAAGAAACCAAGAGGCCATGGAACATAGCTCTACTGCGCCCCTTTTACTCCTGAGCAACACAATGTATGTATTTCCATATTTTCCTTTGTATGCCGGCGTGTTGTGCCGGCACAAGACTAATGAATGAAATACCGGCATCCCGAAGAAGCCGGGTAACTAGCTCCGAGGTATATTTGTTGTTTATTTACAGTTTTTTTTGTTATATGCCGGCTGGCTTTATTTGAATGTTTCCTATGTCGGCCTAGTAATGTGTCGGCATTAAAGGCCACTCTTCGACTCAGCTGCTGTCCGAAACCCGGCTTCATGGCTAGCAAGAGTAGATGCCGGAGATTGTCTACACATGGAAAACGGCTAAGGAAATGTAAAGCAAGCGAACCGACATTTTCGTTAAAGCTAAAGTTAAAATTTAAAGTGTCGGATGATTTGAAGTCTAAGTCTCAAAGTTAAAGTACTGTATGTTCGAGCAAGCAACCTTGAGACTCATACGTCGAAAGCCAATTAAGGTAGACAAGTAGCCAAGGTTGTGAAATTGAGGAAACAGGAAAACAACTCGGTGACTTAGCCAAAAGATGATCCGGCATTAGTAACAAGCAAACCAAGATAAAACTTGTTCAGATAGCAAACCAAAGGAAAGTAAACGTATATCTTACAACTGCACCCGGCATACCGGGGATCTGATAAAGCTTAAAGTGTTTTTGATGCAAAGATTCAAGGGGCAGACGCGGGGCCGCCAGCAGGTGGAGCAGTAGCAGTCGAAGTGGCGGCTTCAGGTGTGCCGGACCCAGCAGATGGAATGGAGCCATCACCTCCGCCCGGGGCAGATGCCTGTTCCGGAGCTTCAGTGTCGGCTTCCTCAGCTTCATCTTCATCTTGGCTGGAGTCGGAACCCTCAGCAGCGGCAGATGTCCCGGCTTCGTCATTCTTCTCCGGCTCACGGATGTCCCGGACGAATTTGTCGGTGTCGGCATAGTCCACATAGCTGTGGGCCAACTCTCGCCGGCGCCGGATATGTTCCGGATCCGTGGTCCAGATGGATCCTTCGCGCACGGTGCGCAAAGTCTCCAAGTCTGCCTTTTCATACCAAGACAAGAAGTAGCTGAGGGCTTCGTCGGCTCCAACCCTCGCGCCGGAATCTCGCCACTCCCGGAGGCGAACCTTGGCAAGCTGCAGGTCGTTGCCGAGGTCAACCGGGTCAGTGGGAGTCCTTTGTCCCGGCCAAAGGGCAGAGAATGCCTCCTGGGCGCCGTAGAAGAGCTCTTCAGTGTAAAGGGTCATGGCCTCCTTCCGGGACTGCAGGGCCAGCAGCTGCTCCGACATGTCCCAGTTGGGCAAGTCAACCGGAACACCCCGGTTTTCTCGGTCCAACTGCAAAGCCCTCTCAACGTCAGCGACGGAAGCGGGAAACATGCCTGCAGAATAGAAACAATGTTAGCAAAAGGAAAATATGTCGGCATAGATGCTATGCCGAAAAAGATTACACTATGTCGGAAAGGATAAAAGGGGAAAGGATTTGAAGCTTACGGGCAAGGTCGGCATTCAGCTGCGCAACTGTAACCTCCCATTTGGTGGCCTGCTCCTTCAGGCTATCCAGTTCAGCGTGGGCGTTGGAGGCATCAGTCTCGGAGGTAACAAGCAGGGTCTGGGTTTTCTTCAGTAGGCCCTCCCTCTGTTCCTTTTCGTCCAGCAGCTCGGTGATCCGGCCCTTCAACTGCTCAACCTCGGCCTTGTGACCGGCATCCCGGTCGTCCAGTTGCTTGGCCACATCCACCGAGGACACACAATCCTGGTGGCGTGCCTCCAGTGCAGCCTTCTCATCTGCAAAGATTTCAAGTTAAGAGGATTTGAAGAAAGAAAACAGTGACAAAGAGTAAAGGATTTGAAGTATAAAGTAGCTATCCGGGTAACAGCAGGATCCGGCATACCAGTAAGCTCTTTCACCCTCGTAAGAAGCGCGGCGACTTGTTTTTCAGTGCCAGCTGCAGAATGTCGGCACAAGGTTATGGGTCGGTAAGAAGAAGTATTGCAAAGTAAAGAGAGGAAAGATATCCGGCATATAGCGGTATGTCGGCAAAGATTACCTTTCTGGGACAGCTCCTGCTGAAGCTTGCTGTGTGCGTCAGATAGCTTCCGGTGCTCGCACACCAACTCATGGAACATGTCGGCCCGGGTGTTGTTCATTTGCTGCAAAAATGCCGGGATTTGAAATGTCAGCAGAGAAATTTGACATGATAATTAAAGTGAAGATTTTATCAAGTGATCATTCTTTTAAAGACCCGGTCAAGAGGATTTGAAAGATAATAGAGATGTGAAATTGTTAGAGACCCGGCACAGGTGCTGCGCACCTATCCCGGCCCTCGGTGACTAGGATTTGAAGCTCGAATCGAGCTTATATCCCGGTCAAGAGGATTTGAAAGATAATAGAGATGTGAAATTGTTAGAGACCCGGCACAGGTGCTGCGCACCTATCCCGGCCCTCGGTGACTAGGATTTGAAGCTCGAATCGAGCTTATATCCCGGTCAAGAGGATTTGAAAGATAATAGAGATGTGAAATTGTTAGAGACCCGGCACAGGTGCTGCGCACCTATCCCGGCCCTCGGTGACTAGGATTTGAAGCTCGGATCGAGCTCATATGTCGGCAGTTAATTCAAAGGAAGCTAGCTAAAGGACTATGAGAAAATCCCGGATGTCCATATCCCGGACAGCCGACATTTTCGGGGACTAGGGATATGTGTGTAAATAGAGAGGACTTATGTTGGTGGCAGAGGCCAACTTGTGAAGTCTTTGCTGGATGCTGAGGAGCTCGCTGGCGATCGGTATGGGCTTCGCTGCCAGGAAGTCGCTTGGGTCGCCACTGGTCTTGGCTTCGGCCAGCTTCTTGCTCCTTGAGTCCGCAGTGTCCATGTTGCTGGCGTCGTTCCACTTGGTGCACTGCTCCTTAAGAGAGCCGAGGCTCTGATCACTTTTCGTCGCAAGAGGGACGAGGCCCTCAAGTTCTGGGGTGTCGAAGAAGCTGGTCCGGTACCCCGGCCGGGCTGCTGCCCTGCCAAGATGCAGGGCCAGAGCATGGTGTTTGATGCGTCTTCATCGACTCTCCATCGTCAACGTTTGTGCGGGAACGTAATCCCCGCTTACGGTCATCGAGGGTAAGTCTCCGTTGCTACCACCTCGTAGAGTATCTTGGCTAGTTTATGTGTTCTTGCGTAGGAAATTTTTTGTTTTCTATGCTACGAACCCATCAAACACCATGCACAAGACTGCTTTCAGGCGTCGTCAACTGCTCTCTGGCACCGTTGCCAAAGTCAGCTAGCAACAACCTTCAGAAGTGGTTTCTTTCTCCTACTGGTCGATTAAAATTTGGTTTCATAACTGAGGGAAAACTTACTGCTGTGCTCATCAAACCTTCCTCTTGGGGTTTCCCAACTGGTCCTGTGAGACATCAATACTTTTTATGGCGCCGTTTTCGGGGAGAAAGAGGATTTCTGCAAGGGGAGTCTCTCACTTCCAATCTCTTTACTTTGTTATTGTTTTGCTTAGTTTTTTTACTTTATTTCGTTTACTTCTTTTTACCAAAAGTACAAAAAAGTAGTTCCTACTATAGTTGTGATTTTTGTTGGTCTGTCATTGTCTTGCTTTTTTACTTTGCTTTATCATGCTTTCTATCAATGGTTGATTTCTTTGAAACTAGATCTTATTGGCAAGCTGGGTTCACGGAAGAACAACAAAATTGTTATAAGGAACACCACTAGTCACAAAAAGGGGAACACTTATGGGAACAAATTAATAAATTGTATGTCATTGCTAGAAACGTGTGCTCTACTTAAAATGTTACTTATTGCTTTAATAAATCTTGTTGCTGTAGGAGGTATAAACATCTCCCTTTTCAATGTGAGTATAATGATAATGTTACCATATCTTGTTATGTTAAGGGGATTATGACTTTTATGATGTGGAACAAATTGAAGAATTTATTGCTTGGAAGGGTGCATTCGAACATGCTAATTTGCTTGAAAATACTAATGATGCACCTTATAAATATGAGGTTTATGATATACTTAAATTTTGCTTTGATAATTACAAGGAAGAAAATGGCTATATTCTTAAATATCTTAATAGATGCTCTGCACCAACGGAAGATACTAATGCCTTGCAGGAGCCTATGGAAGAAGAAATTGCTGAAACTGGAAGCTCATTGGATGAAAAAGAGGAGGAGAGTGATGATCAAGAGGAGGAAGAATGGAGCAGCTACCCATGTCTACCTCCCAATAAGAGTAACTCTTTAACTAATACCTTATTTGATCGCCCTCCATGCTTACCAAAGGAGGATGAGTGTTATATTGATAATTGTGATGATCCCACTATTTTGAAGCTTGATATGGATTGTGTGCTTGCAGATCATAAAAAACATGCTTTGTGTGATATTTATATTGTTGAGTTTGTTCATGATGTTACTGAAAATTATTATGAGAGAGGAAAATATGCTTGTTGGAATTTTCATGTTACTAAAACACCTCTCTTTATATTGAAAGTTGTGAAGTCGCTCTTGTTTTATCTACCCATGCTTGTTACTATGTGCTTCTTTGATTTATTTTCTTACAAGATTCCTATGCATAGGAAGTCGGTTAGACTTAAATGTGTTTCATATTTGCTCCTTGATGCCCTCTTTTGCTTCAATTCATATTTCTTATGTGAGCATTGATACGTCTCAAACGTATCAATAATTTTTGATGATCCATGCTTGTTTTTACACCATTTCCTTGTGTTTCGTTACACTTCGTGGCGTTTTTATGCGATTTCCGGAACTAACCTATTGACAAGATGCCACAGTGCCATTTCCCTGTTTTCTGCTATTTTTGTGTTTCAGAAAAGCTACATAGGAAATATTCTCGAAATTGGACGAAACAAGTTCAGAAACTCCTATTTTTTCCGGACGAAGGACGAAGACCGAACAAGAGCCGGAAGGGGCCAGAGGCTGGCCACACCACAGGGGGGCGTGGCCCAGCCCCTGGCCGCGCCCACCCATGGTGAGGCCACCCTGGTCCACCTCTGACGATGTCCTTTCGCCTATAAAAAGCTTCGGGACGGAAAACCCTAAAACAATCGACATTTTTCCCAGAACAGTTCCGCAGCGCTGCCGCCGTTGAAGAAAAATTTTGAGGGACAAAAGTCTCTGTTCCGGCACCCTACCGGGACGGGGAAGTGGCCCCAGAGCCATCTCCATCAGTCTCCATCGTCGTCTCCGCCGTCTCCATCGACCTCACCACCATCTCCATCGCCGTTGCTGCCTCCGATGATGAGGAGGGAGTAGTTCTCCCCCAAGGCTGAGGGCTCTACCGGTAGCTATGTGGTTCACCTCTCTCTCCCATGATATGATCTTTATGTGATCCTGAGCTTTGTATCTAGTTGAATTGGTAGATGCTATTATTCAGATATTATGCTACTCCCGTGCTTTATTATTGTAATCTCCGGAGATACCTTGTATCATGATGTGAAGGTGACTAGTGTGCGCATCATGTGTGTCTTTTTGGTTAATGTCTCTATGAATTGTTGGTGTTTGTTGGAACCATCTAGTGCGTTCATGGTGATAGTGTGGGACAATCTAGTTTGGGGAAATACGGACTTTGAGGAGTGCTTCGTAGCCCTACGCATGATTAGTGTTTGTTATCCATTGGAAAATTGTTTTGAGTTGCGTATTGAAGTTAGTATCTATTGGTTCAATTATGTTATATTTGTTGGGAGTGTGTCCACTAGTGAAAGTATGATCCCTAGGCCTTGTTTCCAAGCATTGCCCACCGTTTCCTTTCAGTTTTGTTACATGTTTGCTCGCAGCGATATTTATTTTAGATTACATTTACTTCTTATAATCATCACTACTACTTATATTTCACTATCTCTTCGCCGAACTAGTGCACTAATGTCTACGCACGCGTCTGTTCTTGTAGACAGTGTTGGGCCTCCAAGTGCAGAGGTTTGTAGAACAGCAGCAAGTTTCCCTTAAGTGGATCACCCAAGGTTTATCGAACTCAGGGAGGAAGAGGTCAAAGCTATCCCTCTCAAACAACCCTGCAATTATCATACAGAAAGTCTCTTGTGTCCCCAACACACCCAATACACTTGTTAGATGTATAGGTGCACTAGTTCGGCGCATAGATAGTGAAATACAAGCGGTAGTGATGATTATGAGTAGTAAATGTAATATGAAATAAGTATCGCTGTGAGCAAACATGCAACAAAACAGGAAGTAAACGGTGTGCAATGCTTGGAAACAAGGCCTAGGGATCATACTTTCACTAGTGGACACACTCCCAACAAATATAACATAATTGAACCAATAGATACTATCATCCATATGCAACTCAAAACAATTCTCCAATGGAAAACAAACACTAATCATGCATAGGGCTACGAAGCACTCCTCAAAGTCTGTATGTACCCAAACTAGATTGTCCCACACTATCACCATGAACGCACTAGATGGTTCCAACAAACACCAACATTTCATAGAGACATTAACCAAAAAGATACACATGATGCACACACTAGTCACCTTTACACCATGATACAAGGTATCTCCGGAGAGTACAATAATAAAGCATAGGAGTAGCATAATATCTGAATAATAACATCTACCAATTCAACTAGATACAAAGCTCACGATCACATAAAGATCACATCATGGGAGAGAGAGGTGAACCACATAGCTACCGGTAGAGTCCTCAGCCCCGGGGGAGAACTACTCCGTCCTCATCATAGGAGACAGCAAGGTTGATGGAGATGGCTGTGAGGTCGATGGAGACGGCGGAGACGGCGACGGAGACCGAAGGAGATGGCTCCAGGGGCACTTCCCTGTCTCGGCAGGGTGCCGGAACAGAGACTTCTGTCCCCCAAAATTCATCGGTGGCGGCGGCGGAGCTGCGGAATTGTCCTGGGAAAAACGCCGACTCCCCTAGGATTTTCAGTCCCGAGGCTTTATATAGGCGAAGGGGCGTCATCAGGGGGCTGCCAGGGCACCCTCCCACGTAGGGGGTGCGGCCAGGGGCTAGGCCGTGCCCCCTCATTGTGAGGCTGGCCCCTGGCCCCCCTCCGGCTCTCTTTCGGTCCTCGTCCTTCGTCCGGGAAAAATAGGAGTTCTGGAACTTGTTTCGTTCAATTCCGAGAATATTTCCTGTGTAGCATTTCTGAAACACAAAAACAACAGAAAATAGGGAACTGGCACTGTGGCATCTTGTTAGTAGGTTAGTTCCGGAAATCGCATAAAAATGCCATGAAGTGTAACGAAACACAAGGCAAATGGTGTAAAAACAAGCATGGAGCATAAAAAATTATAGATATGTTTGAGACGTATCATGCACCTATACATCTGACAAGTGTATTGGGTGTGTTGGGGACACAAGAGACTTTCTATATCGTAATTGCAGGGTTGTTTGAGAGGGATAGCTTTGACCTCCTCCTCCCTGAGTTCGATAAACCTTGGGTGATCCACTTAAGGGAAACTTGCTGCTACTCTATAAACCTCAGCACTTGGAGGCCCAACACTGTCTATAAGGATAGAAGCGTGCATAGACATCAAGCTCTTTTCTGGCGCTGTTGCTGGGGAGTGATTGCTGGATTGTTGGGCAACCCGAAGAGGAAGGTATGATGAATATAGCAGGAAGGTTTTCCCTCAGTTAAGAAACCAAGGTATGTCGATCAGGAGAAGAGCGGACAATATGACTGAAGGTGATGCTTGCAAGCTTCGCGACAGCTCCGGACAATTTATATATGGCGCCTCGTCCAAGCTTTGCTTTGCGAGCAGCAACGTGGAACCTGCACACAACACAACCAAGTACTTTGTTCCCAACTTGCGATGAGGTTGTCAATCTCACCGGTTTGCTTGAAACAAAGGGTATGAGCGTATCGAGTGGAAAGTGATAATAGTATACGAGTAAAGTAAACAGGTGATAGCAATATGATGGAAATAGGACCGGGGTCCATAGTTCATGTTGGGGATATACCAAATAGGTATACCAGCGACGTAGTCCTAAATCAGCAAGCCAGGGTGGCCCATCAGGGGTGGTATGGCGGATTCGCCATACCGGGCGGCCCAGTTGCTGAAGTTGGCACGGCGGTACCAGACGCAGGCGCTTATGGCGGATCCGGAGATAGGCCTATGGCGGGTTACTAGCGGCGAGCTAATGGCGGATCCGCATGACGGCCCATGGCGGGTGACCTTGTAACACACGCATAGGACTTAGTCTAGGACTCCAAGTTGTATCCGCTCCGGTACCAACGTGTAGCCCACGCCAGGCGCCTTTATAAGCCCGGCGTGGAGCAGCCCTTGAGGCAAGTGGCATCAGACTAAGCTTACGGCCAATCTCATAGCGAAACAGCCAACCTCATCATTGTAACCGAGCACTTGTTGCCTTATAGTGAATTATAACAGCACGTAGGGTCTCGCCACCGTTGCGGGATCTGAAGCTGGGTAAACTCGTGCTACCACCGTCCTGGATCGCTCCTCCGTGTTCACACCCTTCCACAAACCGCCATATACCTACCCCTATGGCAGATCTGTTGATGAAACCACGACAGTTCACTTGTGGTGTCTCTCCATAAGATAAATAACACATGCTGGGTAAACAAATTATAGTTGGGCAATTGATAGAATAAAGATAAACGTGATATGTCAAGAAGATCAATATGCGATTTACTCTAGGCATTACAACAAAATACATAGACCGCCATCCAACTGCATCTATGACTAATAATCCACTCCCGGGGATATCATCCGAACACCCCATGAGTATTAAGTTGCGAACAACAGATAATTGCATTAAGAAAAGTGTGTAATGTAAACAAAGCATATGCCCTCGAGCATATGAATGTTGTTTTCTCCCTAGTAGCAACAGCACATCTACAACCCTAGAGGTTTCTGTCACTCCCCCAGATTAAATAGAGGCATGAACCCACTATCGAGCATAAATACCCCCTCTTGGAGTTACTAGCAACTACTCGGCCAAGATAGCTACTAACAACGGAGAGCATGCAAGATCATAAACAACATAGAGATAACATAAGATATATTTCAGTACAGCAACTCAATCATAACACCAATATTCATCGGATCCCAACAAACCAAACATGTAGAATTACATAACGGTGATCTCAATCATGTAGGGCAGCTCATGAGATCTAAACATGAAGCACATGGTGGAGGAAACAACCATCTAGCTACTGCTATGGACCCATAGTCCAAGGTAGACTACTCACTCATCGCTCCGGAGGCAAGCATGGCGATGAAGAAGACCTCCGGTGGCGATTCCCCTCTCCGGCAGGGTGCCGGGAAGAGCTTCTAGACCCTCCCGATCTTCGGGTCGACGGCGGCGGCGGATGATACGTCCATTTTGCATCACTATTTTGTATCATAATTTACTGTTATTCATTGATATATTTCATATTTAGAGTTGATACTTATGTTATTTCCTTTGTTTTCACATGTTTGATGATCTTTGGAGGGGTTGCTGCCGGAGTCAGGATTCTGCTGGAAAAAGGACCATCGAGGGACCATATTTTGAAGATCAGGAAAATTCCAGAAAAATACCAGGAAATTCTATTTTCCCAGAAGACTCAGGAAGCCAGAAGGAGTCGAGAGGAGCCAGGGGGGCCCACACGCCAGGGTGGCGCGGCCTGACCCCTGGCCGCACCAGCCCTGTGTGAGGGCGCCCTGGCCCACTTCTGGTCTCGCCCCTCCGCGTACTTCATCGTCACCAAAAACCTAAGTCAGGGGGGCTCAGAGTTAGACATCGCCGCCTCTGCGGGGCGGAAAACACCAGAGAGAGAAAAGCTCTCCGACAGGCAGAAATCTGCCGGGGAAATTCCTTCCCGGAGAGGGGAGATCATCGCCATCGTCATCACCATCGCACCGGACTTCATCAGGATCATCATCATCATCATCCCCATCACCAGCACCTTCATCTTCACCATCACCATGCCATCCCGCTGTAACATCTTGAGTTGGATCTTGTTATATTCATAGGGGAAACTTTCCCGGTGTTGATTACTCTTGTAGTTGATGCTATTGAGTGGAACCATTGAATTAAGGTTTATGTTCAGATTCTGATTTACCATTATTTCACCTCTGATCATGATCCATATGATGTCTTGTGAGTAGTTCATTTAGTTCTTAAGGACATGGGAGAAGTCAAGATGTTAGTAGTGAATTATTGTTGAGAAATATTTAATGGTTTGATATTGTTGTGGTGCTATTTCACTAGTGGTGTAATGTGAACGTCGACTACATGATACTTCACCATTTATGGGCCTAGTGAGATGCATTGTGTATTTGGCTACCGATTGTGGGGTTGCTGGAGTGACAGAAACCTAAACCTCCGTTGGAAAACCATTGCACCAGGGAGCGTAGGATCTTAGAGTTTAAGGCTGTGGTTAGATTTATCTTAATTACTTTCTTGTATTTGCGGATGCTTGCAAGGGGTATAATCACAAGTGTGTATTTATCCTAGCAAGGGTAGTGTGCTAGCACAGGTTCACCCCCATAACACCTATCAAACCAATAAAGACTATTGGCTTTATGAAGCGAAAGCTCTTGACAGAAACTCCCGTGTGTCCTCGAGAACGTTTGGTTATTATAAGTACACAACCGGCTTGTCCTTTGCTGAAGAAAGGATTGGGCCACTTGCTGCAATTGTTACTACTGTCTTTTATTTACTCGCACTTTATTTACTCGTATTACCAAATACCTCTGAAAACCTGTTTGCTAGTATTTACAGTGATTCCTTGATCAAAACTGCTCATCAACACCTTCTGCTCCTCGTTGGGTTCGACACTCTTATTTATCGAAAGTACTACGATACACCCCCTATACTTGTGGGTCATCAAGACTATTTTCTAGCGCCATTGCCGGAGAGTGTAGCGCTATTGAAGAGTGGAATTGGTAAAGGTAACCGTCGCTGTGAGTATTGTTTTTATTTTATTTTTTATTTTTATTTTATTCTGCTATGGAGAACTCTCCATTTGGTTTCCTATTTGGAAACACATCTACTACTACTGCTGCACATGTGGATGAACCACCACCACCACCGCCTGCTGAAATTGATCCTTTTAAAATACCTATGAAAATTGTTGGGCGTATTATGGATAACTGCTATTCAGGTGATGGAACTGTCCATCCGGGTGATCACTTATTATTTATACATGAATTATGCGATTTGTTCAGATGTGCAGGTATTTCACCAAGCCAGGTCAAGAAGAAACTATTCTCATTATCATTGAAAGGCAAAGCTGAAGAGTGGTATCGACTACTCCAAGATGGTCCATCTATGGCATGGGAGGATATTGTACCTCTCTTTTATTCCAAGTTTTATCCTCCAAGTGAAATTCATATAGATCGTAACCGGATATATAATTTTTGGCCTCATGATGGAGAGAGTATTGCCCAAGCGTGGGGGAGATTGAAGTTACTAATGCTCAAATGCCCCATTCATGAGCTCCCCAATAATATTGTTATTGATAATTTTTATGCGCGGCTTACTCTTCCTGATAAGGATTATTTGGATGCTTCTTGCTGTGGATCATTTACTCATATGAATGAAGATGCTAAGTGGAAACTTCTTGACCGTATACAAGAGAATGCTGAAGGATGGGAAAACGACAAAGGTAGGAAGTCATGTATAAATTATGATTATGAATGTATTAAATCTTTTATGGGGACCGATGACTTTCATAGTGTTAGCACTGCTTATGGTCTTGATTCACAAATACTTGCTAATTGTCTTAAGGCCTTTGCCTCTTATATTGATGTTCCAAAGAAAGATTGGAACAAATATCATGCGCCTTATAAAGACTCTATTAGTCATATACCTGCTGCAGCTACTGAAGTTTGTACTGTTGATAGCATTGTGCCTGAACCTTATTTTGAGAAGACACCTTTTCCTGCTAAGGTAAAGAAGTATTCTACTTTGGTAAGTGTGTCTAATAAAAGTACTAAGAAAGCTGCAGAACCTGATGAGCAGATTACTATTAAGTCTCCTGTAGCTATATTGAAGGATCTTGTTACTAAAGATGTAGGGGATGAATATATTCTTTTTTGTGAAGATGCTTATAACATTCTCTCACATCCTAAAAAGCATAGGAAGACAAGTGTTCCTGTTATTTCTGTCAGGATTGGAGATCATTGCTATTATGGTTTATGTGATATTGGTGCTAGTGCAAGTGCTATTCCCTTAGAGCTTTACAAAGAAATCATGCACGAGATTGGCGCTTGTGAACTTGAAGATATTGATGTGGTTGTTCAGCTTGCTAACAGAGAGACTGTTTGGCCTCTTGGTATTGTTCGAGATGTGGAAGTTCTTTGTGGTAAGACTAAATACCCTACTGATTTTCTAGTACTTGGTAAGGAGGCTAGTAAAACTTGTCCTATTATTTTTGGTAGACCATTTTTGAACACCTGTGGCGCCGTGATAGATTGTAAGAAAGAGAAATTTTTTACTAAGTTTAATGGAGAGTCTTATGAGTTTAATTTTTCCAAGTTTGCTAAGACTTCTTATGAAAATGACACGCCTAATGAAAATTTTCGAGTTGAACAGCTTGCTTCTATTGCTCTTGCTCCTAATAATGCCTTGCAGCAATTCATGGAAGATCACGAAAGTGATGTTTTCAGCAAGGAAAGGGAAGAGATTGACGATATTCTTCTTCGTCAACCACCATTAATCAAGCATAATCTACCTGTGGAGGATCTTGGTACCACTTTGCCACCTAAGGAAGATCCTGTTTTCGAATTAAAGCCTTTGCCTGATAATCTTAAATATGCTTACATAGATGATAAGAAAATATATCCTGTTATTATTAGCTCTAAACTTTCAGGAAAGGAAGAAGAAAGATTATTGGAGATATTGAGGAAACACCGAGGAGCTATGGGATATACTCTTGATGATTTAAAAGGGATTTCTCCCAGTTTATGTCAGCATGCCATTAATATGGAGAAAGACGCGAAGCCAGTCGTGGAGCATCAACGCCGCCTAATTCCCAAGATGAAGGATGTGGTAAGAAATGAGGTATTAAAACTCCTTGATGCTGGTATTATTTATCCTATTGCTGATAGTAGATGGGTTAGTCATGTTCATTGTGTTCCTAAGAAAGGAGGTATGACTGTTGTGCCTAATGAGAATAACGAGCTTATTCCTCAAAGGATAGTAGTTGGTTACAGGATGTGCATTGATTATAGGAAGGTAAACAAAGTTACTAAGAAAGATCATTACCCTTTACCGTTTATAGATCAGATGTTAGAAAGGTTGTCTAAAAAGACTTATTTTTGTTTCCTTGACGGTTATTCTGGTTTTTCTCAAATTGCTGTTAAGAAGGATGATCAAGAGAAAACCACTTTTACTTGTCCTTATGGAACTTATGCTTATAGACGTATGCCGTTTGGTTTATGCAATGCTCCTGCTACTTTTCAAAGATGCATGTCTGCTATTTTTCATGGCTTTTGTGAAGAAATTGTGGAGGTCTTCATGGACGATTTCTCCGTCTATGGAACTTCTTTTGATAATTGTTTGCACAACCTTGATAAAGTTTTGCAGAGGTGTGAAGAAACTAACCTTGTTCTTAATTGGGAGAAATGCCACTTTATGGTAAATGAAGGAATTGTCCTTGGACATAAAATTTCTGAAAGAGGTATTGAAGTTGACAGAGCGAAAGTGGAGGCAATTGAGAAAATGCCCTGTCCCAGAGATGTTAAAGGTATTCGTAGTATTCTTGGTCACGCTGGTTTCTATAGGAGGTTTATTAAAGATTTCTCTAAGATTTCGAAGCCTCTTACCAATCTTCTTCAAAAAGATGTACCATTTGTCTTTGATGATGATTGTAAGGAAGCTTTTGAAACTCTTAAGAAGGCTTTAACTACTGCTCCTATTGTTCAACCACCTGATTGGAATTTACCTTTTGAAATTATGTGTGATGCTAGTGATTTTGCTGTTGGTGCTGTTCTTGGACAGCGCGTTGATAATAAGTTGAATGTTATTCATTATGCTAGTAAGACTCTTGATGCTGCTCAAAAGAATTATGCTACTACTGAGAAAGAATTTCTTGCTGTTGTTTTTGCATGTGATAAGTTTAGATCTTACATTGTTGATTCTAAAGTTACTATTCATACTGATCACGCAGCTATTAGATATCTTATGACTAAGAAGGATGCTAAGCCTAGGCTTATTAGATGGGTGTTGCTTTTACAAGAGTTTGATTTGCATATCGTAGATAGGAAAGGTGCTGAAAATCCTGTGGCTGACAACTTGTCTAGATTGGAAAACATTTCCTTTGATCCTATTCCTGTTAATGATAGTTTTCCAAATGAACAGTTCGCTGCAATAAATGTAACTTCACGAGACCTTCCTTGGTATGCTGATTATGCTAACTTTATTGTTTCCAAGTATTTGCCTCTGACCTTTACAGCTTAGCAAAGAAGGAAATTCTTCTATGATTTGAGGCATTACTTTTGGGATGACCCACATTTATATAAAGAAGGAGTTGATGGTATTATGAGAAGATGCATACCGGAATATGAGCAACAAGAGATATTAAGAAAATGCCATAGCAGCGCCTATGGAGGGCATCATGCTGGGGATAGAACCGCGCAGAAGGTTCTACAATCAGGTTTTTATTGGCCAACCCTCTTTAAAGATGCCATAAGGTATGTTTTATCTTGTGATGAATGTCAAAGAGTTGGTAATATTTCTAGACACAATGAAATGCCTATGAGTTACACTCTTGTTATTGAACCGTTTGATTGTTGGGGATTTGACTTTATGGGTCCTTTTCCTCCTTCAAAAGGCTATACCCATATACTTGTTGCTGTAGATTATGTTACTAAATGGGTAGAAGCCATACCTACAAAGAGTGCCGATGGTGAGACCTCGTTAAAAATGCTTAAGGATGTTATTTTTCCTAGGTTTGGTGTGCCTAGATATCTTATGACTGATGGAGGTTCTCATTTTATTCACGGTGGTTTTAGAAAAACTCTTGCTAAATATGATGTTAATCATAGAATTGCTTCTGCTTATCATCCCCAAACTAGTGGGCAGGTAGAGCTTTCTAATAGGGAGATCAAGTCTATCTTGCAGAAGACTGTCAATAGATCTAGGAAAAACTGGGCTAGTAAGTTAAACGATGCTTTATGGGCTTATAGAACTGCTTATAAGAACCCCATGGGTATGTCTCCTTATAAGATGGTTTACGGAAAAGCATGTCACTTGCCCTTAGAATTAGAACACAAAGCTTTTTGGGCAGTGAGAGAGCTTAATAGAGATTTTAAACTAGCTGGTAAGAAAAGGTTATTAGATTTGAGTTCTCTAGATGAGTGGAGAAACGAAGCGTATGAGAATGCTAGGCTTTTTAAAGAGAAAGTCAAGCAATGGCATGATAAGAGAATTCTTAAGAGAGAGTTTCATGTTGGTGAGAAAGTTCTTTTGTATAGGTCTCGTCTCAGATTTTTTGCAGGAAAATTATTCTCTAAATGGGAAGGACCATATGTTATTGTGGAAGTGTACCGCTCAGGTGCTATTAAGATCGCTTCATTGAAAGATGACTCTACACAAGTGGTGAATGGGCAAAGACTCAAACATTATATTTCTGGAGATTCTTATAATGAAGATGTTGATGTTATTGAAACAATTTCTCCGGAAGAATTCATCCAAGACAAATTGCAGGTACCTGCAGAGTTCGTTTTTGAATAGGTAACAGTTCTAGTCAGAGAAGTTTCGCGAAAAGTTCTTCCTTTAATATTTTAGCTGTTTTTACTAAATATGAAAAATCACGAGACGAAAAAGGGCAGGAAAAAGAGTCCATGTGTCTCTCACACACAGGTGGCGCGGGCCCACCCCTGGCCGCGCCACCTAGGTGTGAGAGCACCTCGGAACCCGTTTCCGTCCCGGTTTCCTCCTGTGATTTCGTTTCAATGTATAATTTTCGCCTATTTAACCCTCCGGAGTCCCCGAGGTCTGTATATCGTTTTCTCGTCGTGTTTTGTTTCAAGTTGTTTCTGTCAGGAGTTGATCTTAAGCTTGGGGGAGCCATGGCTTCTTCAAGCAATGACAAGGAGAAGATGCCTCCGGAAGATGACACCAAGGACTTCCGGCTGAAAGAGGAGGTTGAAAGTGAAGACGAGGAGGAAGATCAAAGTTCAAGGCCAAACACCATGGTTGCCAGCATAGGGGTGGTGACAGATCATGACAAATTCAAGAAGAGTGCTCGCATAAGGACCGGAGGGGGTGTGCCGCGTCCCACCTTAGCTCCACGGACATCTCCACCAAGCCAAAATCCTTTCCATACTCTAATTCATGAACATCAGTTTCAAAAGGTGCCCAAATCATGATTACCCTCTGGCTGGGATTTAGATCATTCTAATAATGCAGGGATAGAAAGCGCCAAGAGTGAAGAAGGATGGGGAAATAATTCCAAGAGCTGGGATTCTCTTGCTGATAGGTTTATGAACCGTGTTGAGCACAATTCTGAGATGATTCGTAACCTCGAGTACAAGATTGATGATCTGAAAGATTTGATTGAGAAGCTTATCAAAGATTATCCACCACCACCGCCAAAGGAGTAATTCGTCATCGGTATAGGCATCTCCTTGGCTTGTTTCAAGCTTGGGGGAGTGCCGCGGTATCACATCATTACCTTTTGCTCATTTACTTTTCAAGTAGTGTCATATCATGAATAGAGAAGTTATCTTATAGAATAGTTTGCAGTTTGGAAGTATCGTCCTTAGTTGGTTATCTATGTATCCCTTGGTGTGAGTTGCGGTAATAAAGTATTAATGAGAAGTTTTATCGTTTACTTTCCACGCACTTTATGCTAGTATGCAATCTCTCTTATATGACTAGTCTTGTTAATTGGTATTGGTATCACTTTGGGAGCATGAGTAAATTTAGTTGGTTTTGGCAAACCTAGCTTGGTCAGTAGCAACTTTACCTTGAGGTTTGAGTAGAAAAGAATAAAGAAGTGCTTGTAGTCACATCACTTCAGTTTCCCTTATGTTTGGCTTATAAGCATTGTTATTCTCAAAGTTAAAATCATTGTACCTTCAAGGGAGTTTGCATGATTGTTCTTATTATATATATGTTTGTTTGTTACATGCAACTCTTATGCTTGCTACCCAGCCTTGCTAGCCAAAAACCTGTACTGAGAGGAAATACTTCTCGTGCATCTAATTCCCAAAAGCCAAGTCACTTTCCAAGTGTCCACTATAAATTCCTATGCATGGTATTTTCAAGCCATTCCAAGTAAATTTTCATGTGCTACCTTTCAAAAACCTTCAAACACTTCTCATTTTGTGCCACTGTTTTTAGCTCATGAGGACGTAGTGGATGGGTTTGTTATCTTCCATACTAAATTGAGTACCCCTCGACTAGGCAGCTTCATCTGCTCGTCATTAATTTTGCAAGGGAGCTGGTCAGACCATTTTAATCTCAAAAAGAAAAGAAAAGAGCACTCCTCCATGGAATGTGAAAGTTGGTTGGCACCCGATGGAATCGGTTAGCCATGGTTTGAGAAAGGAAAAAGGTGGGGAGGAGTGCAAAGCTATAAAAGAGCACCAAAGTGCCAATTAATCAAACATCTCGGAACCGCTCTCACTTGTTTAGTATGGAAGATATCAAGAACTCCGTTGCTAGTCATTGACAAAAGCAACCACCTCTCAAAATAACTTTTTACCTCTGTTTTACAAATGAAAAGCTCTAGCACATGTTTAATCCATGCTTCCCTCTGCGAAGGGCCTATCTTTTACTTTTATGTTGAGTCAACCTATTTCCCTCTATCTAAAGCAAGCATTTGAGTTATTATGTTTCACTCATCCATATGTTGATCAGTTTAATCATGTTTACTATCTTCCTTGTTTTGTATAATGCTTTTGTCTGAAGGAATATATCTTTGAAAGCTTTCAGTGAATGCAAAAGTTTACCTTGTTGAGCATATGGTCTTTGCTATATTAGCTCTGTTTTAAAAGGCTCCGTTTAAAAGAAAGAATAGCTTGTTCATCATTCTTTGACCAAGAACTAAGGTTTGCCATTGCCAACTATAGTTTACCTTGTGCATCTTTACATGTGATTCCCTTTTACCCATTGCAAGTCTATATCTTATAAAGGGAAGTTGCTGTCTATTATAATTTGTGCCTTGGTGAATGTGATGCTTCTTGTCCGTATTTTGATTATCGACACTTCACTCCATAAACCTGTGGTCATGTTTACCGAGTTTAGTTTTCGCTTGGGGACAAGCGAGGTCTAAGCTTGGGGGGGTTGATACGTCCATTTTGCATCACTATTTTGTATCAAAATTTACTGTTATTCATTGATATATTTCATATTTAGAGTTGATACTTATGTTATTTCCTTTGTTTTCACATGTTTGATAATCTTTGGAGGGGTTGCTGCCGGAGTCAGTATTCTGCTGGAAAAAGGACCATCGAGGGACCATATTTTGAAGATCAGGAAAATTCCAGAAAAATACCAGGAAATTCTATTTTCCCAGAAAACTCAGGAAGCCAGAAGGAGGAGTCGAGAGGAGCCATGGGGGGCCCACACGCCAGGGTGGCGCGGCCTGACCCCTGGCCGCGCCAGCCCTGTGTGAGGGTGCCCTGGCGCACTTATGGTCTCGCCCCTCCGCGTACTTCATCGTCACCGAAAACCTAAGTCAGGGGGGCTCAGAGTTAGACACCGCCGTCTCTACGGGGCGGAAAACACCAGAGAGAGAAAAGCTCTCCGGCAGGCAGAAATCTGCCGGGGAAATTCCTTCCCGGAGAGGAGAGATCGTCGCCATCATCATCACCATCGCACCGGACTTCATCAGGATCATCATCATCATCATCATCCCCATCACCAGCACCTTCATCTTCACCATCACCATGCCATCCCGCTGTAACATCTTGAGTTGGATCTTGTTATATTCATAGGGGAAACTTTCCCGGTGTTGATTACTCTTGTAGTTGATGCTATTGAGTGGAACCATTGAATTAAGGTTTATGTTCAGATTGTTATTTACCATTATTTCACTTCTGATCATGATCCATATGATGTCTTGTGAGTAGTTCGTTTAGTTCTTGAGGACATGGGAGAAGTCGAGATGTTAGTAGTGAATTATTGTTGAGAAATATTTAATGGTTTGATATTGTTGTGGTGCTATTTCACTAGTGGTGTCATGTGAATGTCGACTACATGATACTTCACCATTTATGGGCCTAGTGAGATGCATTGTGTATTTGGCTACCGATTGTGGGGTTGCTGGAGTGACAGAAACCTAAACCTCCGTTGGAAAACCATTGCACCAGGGAGCGTAGGATCTTAGAGTTTAAGGCTGTGGTTAGATTTATCTTAATTACTTTCTTGTATTTGCGGATGCTTTCAAGGGGTATAATCACAAGTGTGTATTTATCCTAGTAAGGGTAGTGCACTAGCATAGGTTCACCCCCATAACACCTATCAAACCAATAAAGACTATTGGCTTTATGAAGCAAAAGCTCTTGACAGAAACTCCCGTGTGTCCTCGAGAACGTTTGGTTATTATAAGTACACAACTGGCTTGTCCTTTGCTGAAGAAAGGATTGGGCCACTTGCTGCAATTGTTACTACTGTCTTTTATTTACTCGCACTTTATTTACTCGTATTACCAAATACCTCTGAAAACCTGTTTGCTAGTATTTACAGTGATTCCTTGATCAAAACCGCTCATCAACACCTTCTGCTCCTCGTTGGGTTCGACACTCTTATTTATCGAAAGTACTACGATACACCCCCTATACTTGTGGGTCATCAGCGGATCACGATGTGTTCTGGAAAATTGATCGGGTACTTAGGTTTTTTCCGTCAGGGGGTCTTTATAGGCGAAGGGGCATCGTCAGAAGTGGCCCGAGGTGCCCTCACACATAGGGGGCGCGACCAGGGCCTGGGCCGCGCCGCCTTGGTGTGTGGGGCCCTCGTGGCCCCCCTCCAACTCCTCTTCGGATCTCTGGAAGCTTCCGGGGAAAATAAGACTTCAGGAACTTGTTTCATCCAATTCCGAGAATATTTCCTGTGTAGCACTTCTGAAACACAAAAACAGTAGAAAACAGGGAACTGGCACTGTGGCGACTTGTTAATAGGTTTGTTCCGGAAAATGCACAAAAGTGCCACGAAGTGTAATGAAACAGTAGGCAAATGTTGTAAAAAACAAGCATGGAGCATCAAAAATTATAGATACGTTGGAGACGTATCAAGCATCCCCAAGCTTAACTCCTGCTCGTCCTCGAGTAGGTAAGTGATAACAAAAGAATAATTTTTGAGGTGACATGCACCTACACAATCTTGATCATATATGTAAGCATTTGTGAGCTGGGATCATAAGAACTTAAAACATGGGCATGAAAGATATAATCTTGACAATAACAACTTAGCAACCTTGTTATAACATGCAAATGAACACAAACAAAAGATCATGAAAATGAAACAATGAAAGTCAAACGTGTGTTCAAATCATAAGGAAAAACATACAAATGGTTTTCAGCTTGTCCTTCATAGAAAGCAAAACATAAATGCACAAGTTTAAGAGGGCGACTAGATACAAATAATTTAAGAACAAGTGAAACCAACAATATGAATCAATCAATGAAAACTTTGGAACAATGCACATTATACTAAGAATGACAACTATGCTCTATTAATGGTGCATAAAGATAGAAGGTGGTGACTCAACATAAAAGTAAAAGAAAGGCCCTTCGCGGAGGGAAGCAGTGATTGCAAGTTTAATAGACCTTCAAAAATTATGTTACTTACCGGCTTTGAGCTCTCATTGCCCCCATCATAAGCATCTTGAATGGTTAGAGTAATGCGAGAACAATTATGATGCATATGCTTGACAAATCATAAGTCGAAAACCTCGTGCCCCGTGAATACGAGTACCCAAACCTCATTCTACTTTACTTAGAGTCCCAAGCAAGGCTCTTGTCATTGTAAGTATATATGTATCATCGAAAACCGCCAACGAGGTACCTCCGTGCCCGATGATATGGAACAAGCCTACATCAAAATGACAGAACAAGCAGACAATGAACACCTTGACATCTCTTTTATTTGCCATTTGTTTAGCTTTTTATTTTGAGATGCGTCGTCGAATGTCCACCATGGGTATGCTGCAAATTTCCACCATGAATTATGCATGGCTTAGATTGGCGGCCCAGGCGTTTCCCTAACACATATACAAACTCCATGATCCCCACAAGATTCCCAATTCATTTCACACCGCGGGCATCCATAAACATAAGATCACGATATCAACTCAAATAAGAAGTGCAATGTTGAAAGCTTGCCCCATGATACCATGGTTGGGCTAGTATCCAACTTACAACTTGCAAGCATAACAACTCAACATAAGAGACCACAATGTCAAATTTTTGAGAACAGAAAAAGTAAAGTGTGCCTTCCGGTTCGTGAGAGCTTTACTGACCAATTTTCGCATAACATTGGTAAGAGTTTAATTTGAAGAGTAGATAAAAGCAAGTCAAATTTACTTGGAATAGCAAATTGCTAATAGGTATGTATGGTGGACACTTTGGAAAACTTTGGTTTTTAGGAGTTGGATGCACGAGTAGAGCTCATACTCAGTACAAGGCGAGGGCTAGCAAAAGACTGGGAGCGGCCAACTAAGAGAGCAATAATGGCCATAATCATGCAAAGCGACAAAATGACATTAAAAGAAGCATAAGATGGCATCAAAAGTCAAAAAATACATGATCATAGAGGCTATTGGCGACCTTGTAAGAGTCTAACATGTGTGAGCATGTGCCAAGTCAACCCAAATAAAGCATCAAGGAGAAAACCAAAATAATGCTTCCATACAATAAAAACAACGCATGATTTTTTTCAAAGGCTCATTAAGCAATCTCAGTTATTTGAGACAAGTCATGCTACAACAAAACCAATAAGCATACTATCAAAAATACATCAAGCATGACATGAAAAAGCCAAGCCGCAGTCTACACAAACTCCTTCTTGTACCACTTTTTTGCATAAAGCTTTTTATCTTTTCCAACACCATTTGAATTTTTTTAAGACACCTCTTTTGATGAAAACCAATAAATATCAGAGGCAAAAATACACCTTGATGAAAATATAAGACAAGGTCTGAATGCAAATCAAGGCGAAAACAAAAACCAAAAGAATTAGGAGAAAAAGAAGAACACTCGATTTTTGATAAGAGTGAAAACTAGAGCGTTCTTGGCAAATGAAAAGCAAGGCAACTTCTCCAAAGGAAATTATTGGGGTCCAACCATTTATTGCAGCAAACAAAACTAAACTAACTAACTAATAAAAGTAAAACAACTGACACTCCAAGAAAAACACATAGTGCATGAAGCAATAAAAATATAGTGTTTTGAAAGGTGACCTGATTTTTGCCGATGAAGAAGGGGTGCCTCAGGGGCATCCCCAAGCTTTGACGCTTGTACTTCTTGGATATTTCTTGGGGTGATGCATGGGCATCCCCAAGCTTGAGCTTTTGTCCATTCTTCAACTGATCTCATCATTCTCCAATCCCTACACTTGAAAACTTCCTTCATACAAAACTAAACACAAATCTAATAGCAACATTAGTGTAACATAACATATAATCAACCTCTTTTTACTTCAGGTTTCAACCCAAAACCACCACATATTAAGTATATACTACTGTAGCAACTTCCCCAAAAGTTCCATGATCAAAAGAACAAAAAAAGAAAGCGATAAAGCGGCAAAAACGAATAGTGGCAGAAATCTGTCAAAACAGAACAGCTGATAAAGCTCAAATTTTTGAGGGGTCTTCTGTTGCTCAAATAAAAAAGTCTTAAACTAACTAAAGTTTGGATATAACCTGGGGCATAAGCACAAGGAATTTCAGCTCCAAAAGATATACATAGAATTTTTACGAATTTTTACGGTGCAGCACCAAAAACAGTTTCAGGACAGCAACATCCCCAAATCTTTACCTCACTCGAATTTGAGGCTTCTCTTGGCACAACAATAAAATAAAAAGGATAAAGAGAGGTCATTACAGCTCCGAACAATTTATATATGGCGCCTCGTCCAAGCTTTGCTTTGCGAGCAGCAACGTGGAACCTGCACACTACACAACAAAGTACTTTGTTCCCAATTTGCGATGAGGTTGTCAATCTCACCGGTTAGCTTGAAACAAAGGGTATGAGCGTATCGAGTGGAAAGTGATAATAGTATGCGAGTAAAGTAAATAGTGCGAGTAAAGTAAACAGGTGATAGCAATATGATGGAAATAGGACCGGGGTCCACAGTTCACTAGTGGTGTCTCTCCATAAGATAAATAACACATGCTGGGTAAACAAATTACAGTTGGGCAATTGATAGAATAAAGATAAACGTGATATGTCAAGAAGATCACTATGCGATTTACTCTGGGCATTACAACAAAATACATAGACCGCCATCCAACTGCATCTATGACTAATAATCCACTCCCGGGGATATCATCCGAACACCCCATGAGTATTAAGTTGCGAACAACAGATAATTGCATTAAGCAAAGTGTGTAATGTAAACAAAGCATATGCCCTCGAGCATATGAATGTTGTTTTATCCCTAGTAGCAACATCACATCTACAACCTTAGAGGTTTCTGTCACTCCCCCAGATTAAATAGAGGCATGAACCCACTATCGAGCATAAATACCCCCTCTTGGAGTTACTAGCAACTACTCGGCCAAGATAGCTACTAACAACGGAGAGCATGCAAGATCATAAACAACATAGAGATAACATAAGATATATTTCAGTACAGCAACTCAATCATAACACCAATATTCATCGGATCCCAACAAACCAAACATGTAGAATTACATAACGGTGATCTCAATCATGTAGGACAGCTCATGAGATCTAAACATGAAGCACATGGTGGAGGAGACAACCATCTAGCTACTGCTATGGACCCATAGTCCAAGGTAGACTACTCACTCATCACTCCGGAGGCAAGCATGGCGATGAAGAAGACCTCCGGTGGCGATTCCCCTCTCCGGCAGGGTGCCGGGAAGAGCTTCTGGACCCTCCCGATCTTCGGGTCGACGGCGGCGGCGGATCGCGATGTGTTCTGGAAAATTGATTGGGTACTTAGGTTTTTTCTGTCGGGGGTCTTTATAGGCGAAGGGGCATCGTCAGAAGTGGCCCGAGGTGCCCTCACACATAGGGGGCGCAGCCAGGGCCAGGGCCGCGCCGCCCTGGTGTGTGGGGCCCTCGTGGCCCCCCTCCAACTCCTCTTTGGATCTCTGGAAGCTTCCGGGAAAAATAAGACTTCAGGAACTTATTTCGTCCAATTCCGAGAATATTTCCTGTGTAGCACTTCTGAAACACAAAAACAGCAGAAAACAGGGAACTGGCACTGTGGCGACTTGTTAATAGGTTAGTTCTGGAAAATGCATAAAAGTGCCACGAAGTGTAACGAAACAGTAGGCAAATGGTGTAAAAAACAAGCATGGAGCATCAAAAATTATTGATACGTTGGAGACGTATCAGGGAGGTAAGGTAAAAGGTACTCACATTCATTGGTTACTAAGTCTATTAGTTGTTGGTGAGTGCTCGAAGTTATTTTCTTTAGATTCTGTAATTATATCTTTTTGTTTCTTGTTTTTATTTTCACTAGTTAGGCTTAATGGAAAATAAAGAGTTTTATAGTATTTTTCCTATGTTAGGATATGAAGTGTTTGAAGAGAAAATTGAAAAACCTTTGGAGCTTAATTTGCATGCTAATAGTGTTGTTAGTATGAATGCTTTGAACACCGTTATTGCTAATGCTATAGAAAAGTCTAAGCTTGGGGAAGCTGGTTTTGTTAAGCATGATATTTTTAGTTTCCCAGCTTTAGTGGAGAAAATTTGCTCTGATAATATTTTATCTCCCATATGTGATAATTCTTATGATGCTTGTGCTCGTCATCCTTTTAAAATACCTATGAAAATTGTTGAACATGCTATGAATAACTGCTATTTAGGAGATGGAACTGTCCATCCTAGTGATCATTTGCTCTTTATACATGAATTATGCGAGTTGTTCAAGTGTGCAGGTATTTCAATGAACCAAGTTAAGAGGAAGCTATTTTCTTTATCACTGAAGGGCAGAGCTGCGGAATGGTATAAAACACTGAAGGATGGCCGACCTGTCGACTGGGAGGAAATTGTACCTCTCTTTTATTCTAAATTCTATCCTTCTAGTGAGGTTTATAAGGATAGGAATTATATTTATAATTTTCATCCGCATGAGGGAGAAAGCATTGCTCAAGCGTGGAGAAGATTGAAGTCACTAATGCTCAAATGTCCTATTTATGAGCTTCCCTGTAATATTGTTATTAATAATTTGTATGCCAGCCTTTTAGGATATTACAAGAACTATCTAGATGCATGCTTTGATGGGTCTTTCACAAGCAAGGATGCTGACGTCAAGTGGAATCTGCTTGAAGCAATTCAAAACAATATTGAAGATTGGGATAGCGACAAAGGTAAAGGATCAGGTATAAATTACGAGTATGATTTCATTAAGTCTTTCGCTGAAACTGTTGATTTTCAAGAGCTTAGTGCTAAATATGGTCTTGATCCCCAAATTATGGTTAATTGCTTTAGAGCCTTTGCTTCCCATATTAATGTTCCTAAGGGAAATGGGGACGTGTATCATGAACCTTTTAAAGACACTTGCATAGAAAGTGATATTGTTGTTGATGATTGCAATAAACATGCTCAAACCTCTGAAAGTCCTATTTCTTATAAGCATGTTAATTTTTGTGGAGTACTTAGACCTTGTGAACAGAGTTACGACAAAGAAGATTATTGTATCCACCACAGGAATGAAGAAACCCGAATGTGGGGTAAGGCTCTATATGAGCTTGGTAAAAAAGGTTTGTGAGCTTTATCCTTTTATTTGTGAACTTTGCTATGACAAGGGTCATTTTAATTTTCAATGCTCAGGCCATAATAGTGACACGTCTAATCAAATGAGTACCGCAAGTTTGTATTGTGATGATAAGATCACCCTCAATCAGCATGATGAGCTTACTTTGTTTTTGGGGTGTGAGGAGTTATCTAGAAAAACTTCTTTGGTAGATATGAGCGCTTTTTAAAAATATTAGCATCCTGCAGGGTTGTCATCTTTATTGTATTAAAGATTGTCGCGCAAATACTTACATGCAAAATGTTATAAAACATGATGTTTTGCCAAGCTATGACAGGACTAATATATGTTTCCATCTTATTAATAGAGAGGAGGAATCCTCCAAAGTTTCTTCTGTTGTTTCTGTCAGCAAACCAGATTATGTGGAGAAAATATCTTTCAAGTCTCTCCCTCCTAAAGGAGAGAGTAAGAAGAGTAAGAAGAAGAAGAAGAGGAGTAAAAGGAGAGAGGAAACGGTATCTTCCCCTAAGCATGTTGCTCCTATTATAGACTATGATAATTCTGATCTTGATGATGTTCCTATGCCTGTTACCTATGTTAGTGATCATGATTGGGAAAAGCACTCTACTTTTGCTATTGAAAATATTTTTGGTGCCGATTCTAAAAATTATGAGGTTAATAATTGTTGCACCATTAGTACTATTCATGTGCCTTCCTATGATGATATGTTTGATGAATATGCTTTGCAAGATAGCTATTCTATAGGTTATGATGATACTAAACCTCTAGTTTATGATGGTTATAATGATGAGTATAATATTTTTAGTTCACCTACTTTTGAGGAGAAAATTAGTTATGATTATAATATGCCTCATGTTTTTTATGATTATGGTGATGAGAATAATTTTGTTGAATTTGCTCCTACTACGATTGTTCATGTGGGGAGTATTAATCCTTTTGTGCATGTGGCTCGTGATGGGGATGTTTTATGTGATAGCTATATTGTTAATTCTATTTATGATGCTACTGAAAGTTATTTTGAGAGAGGGAAACATGGTTTAATGGATCTCAACAATATTAAGTTTCCCCTTTCTATGTTGCAAATCTTGAAGTTGCACTTGTTTTATCTATCCATGTTTGGTACTATGTGCTTAGTTGATTTATTCTCTTACAAGATTCCTATGCATAGGAAGTGGTTTAGATTTAAATGTGTTTCACATTTGCTTTTTGATGCTCTCTCTTGCTTCAAGTTCTTATATGGTGCCTTTGCCTTAAGCTCTTTTATGGCACCTACATGAGCATCTTTTCAAATCACTGCGCCTAGCTCAAAGGCGTTACAGAAAAGCACTCTTGGGAGATAACCCAATGTTTTATTTTCAGTACTTTCACTTTTATTTGAGTCTTGGAAGTTATTAATACTGTACTAACCTCTCCTTATCCTTTTTATTTCGTTGTTGTGCCAAGAAGAACCTCTAATTTGAGAGAGGTAGCATTTGGGGAAGTTGCTGTCCTCAAACAGATTTCTGCGCTGCACCGTAAAATTTCGTGAAAATTCTCAGAATATCTTTTTGATCTGAAATTTCTTGAGCATATGACCCAGGTTATATCCAAACTTTATTTAGTTTTGCACTTTTCGATTTGAGAAATAGAAGGTTCTCGAAAAAATCGACCTTTGTCAGCTGTTCTATTTTGATAGATTTCTGCCACTATTTGTGTTTGCCTCTCGATCGCTTTCTTTTTGAGTTCTTTTGATCACGGAACTTTTGAGTAAGTTGCTAAAATAGTATATGCTTTATATGTGGTATATTTGGGTTTGAAACTGAACCAAAAGGGTTGATTTACTATCATTTTTATGCTTACACTAATGTTGCTAATAGAATTGTGTTAAGTTTCGTATGAAAGAAGTTTTCAAGTGTAGGGATTGGAGAATGATGAGATGAGATGAAGAATGGACAAAAGCTCAAGATTGGGGATGCCCATGTCACCCCAAGAAATATCCAAGAGGTACAAGCGTCAAAGCTTGGGGATGCCCCCGAGGAACCCCTTCTTCATTGGCAAAAATCAGGTCACCTTTCAAGACGCTATATTTTTATTGCTTCATGCATTATGCGTTTTTCTTGGAGCGTCAGTTGTTTTTGCTTTCAGTTTTTCTTTTTGCTTTGCTTGCTGCAATAAATGGTTGGATCACATCACGTTGGTTTGGAGGGAGACATACTTCATTTTTCATTGCCAAGAACACTCTAGTTTTCACTCTTATTGTTGAACGAGTGTTCTCTTTTTCTGCTACTGCGTTTAGCTTTCGTTTTTCGCCTTGATTTTTGTTCAGATCTTGTTTTATCTTTGCATCAAGGTGTACTTGGACCTCTGGTCTATGTTGGTTTTAATCAAAAGAGTTGTTTCAAAAAGATCTGAATGGTGTTGGAAAAGAGAAAAAGTTTCATGCAAAAAAGTGGTACAAAAAGGAGCTTGTTTAGACTGCGGCTTAGACTTTTTCATGCCATGCTTGATGTCATTTTGATAGTATGCTTAGTGATTTTTGCTGTAGCATGACTTGTCTCAAATAACTGAGATTTCTTAATAAGCCTTTTAAAAAATCATGCATTGTTTTTATTATACGAAAGCATTTATTTGATTTTCTCCTTGATGCTTTATTTGGGTTGACTTGGCGCATGCTTACAACATGTTATACTCATACAAAGTTGCCATAAGCCTCTATGATCATTTAATTTTTGACTTTTGATGCCATTTTATGCTTCTCTTAATGATGTTTTGTCGCTATGCATGATTATGGCCGTTATTGCTCTCTTAGTTGGTCGCTCCCAGTCTTTTGCTAGCCCTCATTTTGTACTGAGTATGAGCTCTACTCGTGCATCCAACTCCTAAAAACCAAGTTATTCCAATGTGTCCACCATACATACCTATTAGCAATTTGCTATTCCAAAGTACATTTGACTTGCTTTTATCTATCCTTCAAATAAAACTCTTTTGGTGTTATGCGAAAAGTGGTCAGTTTAGCTCTCACAAACCCGATGGCACACTTTACTTTTCTCGTTCTAAAAAATTTGACATTGTGGCTCTCTTATGTTGAATTGTTATGCTTGCAAGTTGTAAGTTGAAAATTAGCCCAGCCATGCCGTCATGGGGCAAGCTTTCAACATTGCACTTTTTATTTGAGTTGATATCGTGATCTTTTATTTATGGATACTCGCAATATGAAATAAGTTGGGAATCTTGCGGGATCATGGAGTTTGTATACGTGTTAGAGAAACGTCTGGGCCGCTAATCTAAGCCATGCATAATTCATGGTGGAAATTTACAGCATACCCATAGTGAACATTCGACAACGCATTCTTAAAATAAAAAGCTATACCAATGTTAAATAAAAGAGATGCCGAGGTATTCATTGTCTATTTGTCCTGTCATTTTGATGTGGGCTTGTTCCATGTCATCGGGCACGGAGGTACCCCGTTGGCGGTTCTCGATGATACGTGTATACTTACAATGACAAGAGCTTGCTTGGGACTCTAACTCGAGTAGCATGAGGTTTGGGTATTCGTATTTCACGGGACACGAGGTTTTCAGCTTATGAGTTGTCAAGCATATGCTTCATAATTGTACTCGCATTAACTTTAACCATTCAAGATGCCTATGATGGGGGCAATGAGAGCTCAAAGCTAGTAAGTACCATAATTTTTGAAGGTTTATAAAACTTGCAATCACTGCTTCCCTCGATGAAGGGCCTTTCTTTTACTTTTATGTTGAGTCTCCACCTTCTACCTTTATGCACCATCTAAGAGAGCATAGTTGTCATTCTAAGTATAATGTGCATAGTCCCAAAGTTTATCATTGATTGATTCATGATTTTGGTTTCACTTGTTCTTAAATTATTTGTATCTAGTCGCCCTCTTAAACTTGAAGGTGTCCTATGCATTTATGTTTTGCTATTCCATGAAGGACAAGCTGAAAACCATTTGCTATGTTTTTCCATATGATTTGAACACACATTTGACTTTCATTATTCATGATCTTTCGGTTGTGTTTCTATTTATGTTATAACATGGTTGCTAAGTTTCTTTTATCAAGATTATGTCTTTCATGCCCATGTTTTAAGTTCTTTTGATCCCAGCACTCAATGCTTACTTTGATGATCAAGATTGTGATGATGCATGTCACCTAAAAAATTATTCTTTTGTTATCACTTACCTACTCGAGGACGAGCGGGAGTTAAGCTTGGGGACGCTTGATACGTCTCAAACGTATCAATAATTTTTGATGTTCCATGCTTGTTTTTACACCATTTGCCTTGTGTTTCGTTACACTTCGTGGTGTTTTATGCGATTTCCGGAACTAACCTATTGACAAGATGCCACAGTGCCAGTTCCCTGTTTTCTGCTGTTTTTGTGTTTCAGAAAAGCTACACTGGAAATATTCTCGGAATTGGACGAAACAAGTTTATAAACTCCTATTTTTCTCGGACGAAGGACGAAGACCGAATGAGAGCCAGAGGGGGGCCAGAGGCTGGCCACACCACAGGGGGGCGCGTCCTAGCCCCTGGCCGCGCCCGCCCATAGTGAGGCCACCCTGGTCCACCTCTGACGATGCCCTTTCGTCTATAAAAAGCTTCAGGATGGAAAACCCTAAAACAATCGGCGTTTTCCCCCAGAACAGTTCCGCAGCGCCGCTGCCATCGAAGACAAATTTTGGGGGACATAAGTCTATGTTCCGGCACCCTGCCGGGACGGCGAAGTGCCCCTGGAGCCATCTCCATCGGTCTCCATCACCGTCTCCGCCGTCTCCATTGACCTCACCGCCATCTTTATCACCGTTGCTGCCTCCGATGATGAGGAGGGAGTAGTTCTCCCCCCCGGGGCCGAGGGCTCTACCGGTAGCTATGTGGTTCACCTCTCTCTCCCATGATATGATCTTTATGTGATCGTGAGCTTTATATCTAGTTGAATTGGTAGATGCTATTATTCAGATATTATGCTACTCCCGTGCTTTATTATTGTAATCTCTGGAGATACCTTTGTATCATGATGTGAAGGTGACTAGTGTGCGCATCATGTGTGTCTTTTTGGTTAATGTCTCTATGAATTGTTGGTGTTTGTTGGAACCATCTAGTGCGTTCATGGTGATAGTGTGGGATAATCTAGTTTGGGGAAATACGGACTTTGAGGAGTGCTTCGTAGCCCTACGCATGATTAGTGTATGTTTTCCATTGGAGAATTGTTTTGAGTTGCATATTGATGATAGTATCTATTGGTTCAATTATGTTATATTTGTTGGGAGTGTGTCCACTAGTGAAAGTATGATCCCTAGGCCTTGTTTCCAAGCATTGCACACCGTTTCCTTTCAGTTTTGTTACATGTTTGCTCGCAGCGATATTTATTTCAGATTACATTTACTACTTATAATCATCACTACTACTTGTATTTCACTATCTCTTCGCCAAACTAGTGCACCTATACATCTGACAAGTGTATTGGGTGTGTTGGGGACACAAGAGACTTTTTGTATCATAATTGCAGGGTTGTTTGAGAGGGATAGCTTTGACCTCCTCCTCCCTGAGTTTGATAAACCTTGGGTGATCCACTTAAGGGAAACTTGCTGCTGCTCTACAAACCTCTACACTTGGAGGCCCAACACTGTCTACAAGGATAGAAGCGTGCGTAGACATCAAGCATCTTCTCAATTTACTGAGCCTAGCTCAAAGGCGTTAAAGAAAAGCACTCTTTTGAGATAACCCATGTTTTCTTTCAGTACTTTTTATTTTTGTTGAGTCTTGGAAGTTATTACTACTGTAATAACCTCTCCTTATCATTTTTATGTCATTTTTGTGCCAAGAATAGCCTCTAATTGGAAGAAGGTAAGATTTGGAGAAGTTGATGTCCCGAAACAAATTTCTGCGCTTTGCTGTAAAAATTCGTGAAAAATCCCAGTACCTCGTATTGATTTCTAATTTTTGTGCACATGCCCTAGGTTATTATCTAAATTTCATTAGTTTTGCACTTTTCGATTTGAGCAACAAAAGATTTTTGAAAAAATCGATCTTTACCCGCTGTTCTGTTTTGACAGATTTCTGCCACTATTTGCATTTGCCTCTTGATCTCTTTCTTTTTGAGTTCTTTTTATCAGGGAACATTTGAGAGAAGTTGCTACAGTAGCTAATGTTTTAATAGGTTTTGTACTTGACTTGAAACTGAACCAAAAGTGGATCTACTATCTTGCATAAAATAATGTCGCTAATGAGAATTGTGTGAAGTTTTGTATGAAGAAAGTTTTCAAGTGTAGGGAAAGGAGAATGATGAGATGAGATGAAGTATGGAAAAAAGCTCAATCTTGGATATGCCCATCTCACCCCAAGAAATATCCAAGAGGTCAAAGCTTCAAAGCTTGGGGATGCCCCAAGGCACCCCCTTCTTCATCAACAAATATATCAGGTCATCTTTCAAGACACTATATTTTTATTGCTTCATATGCTATGTGTTTTTCTTGGAGCATCTTTATTTTTGCTTTCAGTTTTGTTTTGTTTGCTGTAATAAATGGTTGGACCCCAACATATTTCTTTTGGAGAAGACACACTCCATTTTCATTGCCTAGAACACTCTAGTTTTCACTCTTATCGTTCTACGAGTGTTCTCTTTTTCTAGTACTGCGTTTAGCTTTTGTTTTTCGCCTTTATTTTTGTTCATAACTTGTTAGTTCTTTGTAGCTAGGTTTGTTTAGACCTCTGGTCTTTGTTGCTTTTCATCATTGAGAGTTGTTTCAAATAGGTTGATTGGTGTTGGAAAAGAGTAAAATGTTTCATGCTTATAGTGGTGCAAAAGAGAGCTTGTTTAGATTGTGGCTTAGACTTTAGCATATCATGCTAGATATTATTTTGATTATATGCTTAGTAGTTATTGTTGTAGCAGGACTTGTATCAAATTACTAAGAGTGCTTAATGTGCCTCTGAAAGAATCATGCATTGTTTTTATCATATAGAAGCATAATATTGTGGTATTCTCCTTTGATGCTTTATTTGGGTTGACTTGGTGCATGCTTACACCATGTTATGACTAAAACTAGTCGCCTCAAGACTCTATGATCATTTGGTTTTTGACGTGTAATATCACTTCATGCTTTGGTTAATAATGTTTTGTCGCTATGCATGATTATGGCTATTATTGCTCTCTTAGTTGGTCGCTCCCAGTCTTTTGCTAGCCTTCATCTGTACTGAGTATGAGCTCTACTCGTGCATCCAACTCCCAAAAAACCAAAGTTATTTTAAAGAGTCCACTATAAATTCATGTGCATGGCATTTCAAACCATTCCAAGCAAATTTTCTTGTGCTACCTTTCAAAACCTTCAAAATACTTCTCATTTTGTGACACTGTTTTTAGCTCATGAGGACGTAGTGGTCGGGTTTGTTATCTTCCATATTGAATTAAGTACCCCTCGACTTGCATGCTTCATCCGCTCGTCATTAATTTTGCAAGAGAGCTGGTCAGACCAATGTAACCTTTAAAAAAGAAAAGAAAAAAAGCACTCCTCCATGGTATGTGATTGTTGGCAGGGACCCGAAGGATTCGGTTAGCCATGGTTTGTGAAAAGAAAAGTGGGGAGAAGTGCCAAACTTTATAAAAGAGCATGCAAATGGCAATTTTTCAAGAACTCGGAACCGCTCTCAACTTGTTTAGTATGGAAGATAGCAAGAACCCCATTGCCATTCGTTGACATGAACAACCACCTCTCAAAACAATTTTTATCTCTGTTTTGCAAATGAAAAGCTCTAGCACATGTTAAATCCCTGCTTCCCTCTGTGAAAGGGCCTTTCTTTTACTTTTATGTTGAGTCTTTATCTTCTATCTTTATGCACCGATTAAGAGAGCATAGTTGTCATTCTGAGTATAATGTGCATAGTCCCAAAGTTTATTATTGGTTGATTCATGATTATGGTATTGCTTGTTCTCAAATTATTTGTATCTAGTCACCCTTTTGAAATTTGAAGGTGTCCTATGCATTTATGTTTTTCTATTCCATGGGGGACAAGCTGAATACCACTTTGCTCTGTTTTCTCTATGCTTCAAACAAACAATTGACTTTTAATGGATTATTACTTATGATCTTTTGTTTGTGTTACTTTTCATGTTGTAACATGGTTGCTAAGGGTGTGTTTGGTAGCCCGGGCCATATGGGAGTAGCTATCTCCCCTCAACCAAGCTGAATCTAGCTAAGCTGAGTTGAGATTTTTAGTGTGTTTGGTAGGTCGGGTGTGTTCAAATAAGCTAGATTGAGATGCTGTTTGGTGTGTTGTATGAGTTGAGAATCAAGAATTTTACACAAAGGACCTCAGATAGAAAATATAAAAGCAATCAAGTCCCTAGACGGAAAATAAAAAGCAACTAGGTCCTGAAAAGTTAAAATGAAAAGCAATCAGGTCCCTAGCGGTGGCTCCATGGCCGGCACCGGCGAGAGGTATAGCGGTGCGCCGTCCTCCATCAAGCAGCTGCTGTGGCTGTGTGTGATAGTGTAAATCACCGTCCAGTTGGGAACCCCAAGAGGAAGGTTTGATGAGTACAACAGCAAGTTTTCCCTCAGTAAGAAACCAAGGTTTAATCGTATCCAGGAAAAAGCCAAACTCCAGAAGGTGATGCCCGCTAGCTTCGTGATAGCTTCGGACAATTTATATGGCGCCTCGTCCAGGCTTTGCTTTGCAAGCAGCAACGTGAAACCTACACACAACACAACCAAATACTTTGCTCCCAACTTACGATGAGGTTGTCAATCTCACCGGTTTGCTGTAAACAAAGTGTATGAGCGTATCGAGTGGAAAGCAATAGTAGTATGCGAGAAAGTACACAGTGCGAGTAAAGTAAACAGGTGATAGCAATATAAAGGAAATAGGACCGGGGTCCACAGTTCACTAGTGGTGTCTCTCCATAAGATAAAATAACACATGCTGGGTAAACAAATTACAGTTGGGCAATTGATAGAATAAAGATAACGTGCATATGTCGAGAGGATCACTATGAGATTTACTCTGGGCATTACAACGAGATACATAGACCGCCATCCAACTGCATCTATGACTAATTGTTGCCACGCAAAACTGCTGCGCGACACCACGAGAACCGTCGTGCTTTCGTGACGACGAACGGATGATTTCCGAGCAAATCAACAAAGAGATCCTCACTTTCGCGGAGGAGATCGACCGTTTTTCAGCGCAAAATGGCAAAGATTTTGCTAAACCCTAGGCGGCTAGGGCTAAGCAAGAGAGAACGACGGAAAAGTATAAACGTAAACGAAAAGTAAATTTTTGTGTTGAATAACGATTGGTTGTCCCTCAATCGGCCACGGCCAAAGCAATTTATATCGGCCCGCTGGACTTAGCGTATCAGACTAAAACTCTAGAGCTAAACCGACTAGAACCCAAATACATCCGACCTAGTCATGTTCACGTAACATGTACCAGCCTTGTATACATGAATAAAATATACCGGCCAGGATGACTAACGCCGGACTGATCGTGCATCTTGCATGGAATTCTTGCTGGTGCAGCTTCACGTCAATCTTCATATGATATGCAAAATTCTTTCAGCTTGGCAACCGACCGGGGCTTTTTAGGATTCCTCCTAATTAACAATCATATAGCTTGAAACACTCTTGAATTTGATCAGGACATATCCGACGTAGCTTCTGCAATATGAAAAATTCCTGTTGCAAATCTTCAGAAATATTTCCACAGATCAGCTTGGTCAATGAATAAATTAATTTGGCCCATAAAATATCTAGCAGCCAAATTATGTATTTAACACTAATAATCCACCTGTGGGGAATCAATCCGAGAACCCCACAAGTATTAAGTTGCGAACAACAGATAACTGCATTAAGCAAAGTGTGTAATGTAAACAAAGCATATGCCCTTGGGCATAAGAATGTTGTTTTCTCCCTAGTGGCAGCAGCACATCTACAACCTTAGAGGTTTCTACCACTCCCCCAGATTAAATAGAGGCATGGCCCCAACTATCGAGCACAAATACCCCCTCTTGGAGTCACTAGTATCTACTCAGCCAAGATAGCTACTAACAACGGAGAGCATGCAAGGTCATAAACAACATAGAGATAACATAAGATAATATTCAGTACATCAACTCAATCATAACACCAATATTCATCGGATCCCAACAAACACAATATGTAGAATTACATAACGGTGATCTCGATCATGTAAGGCAGCTCACAAGATCTAAACATGAAGCACATGGTGGAGAAGACAACCAACTAGCTACTGCTATGGACCCATAGTCCAAGGTAGACTACTCACTCATCGCGCCGGAGGCAAGCATGGCGATAAAGAAGACCTCAGGTGGCGATTCCCCTCTCCGGCAGGGTGCCAGGAAGAGCTTCTGGACCCTCCCGATCTCGGGTCGACGACAGCGGCGGATCGCGATGTGTTTCTAGAAAAGTGATTGGGTCTTTAGGTTTTTCCCGTCGGGGGGTTTTTTAGGCGAAGGGGCAGCGTCAAAAGTGGGCCAGGTGGGGCTCACCACAGGGCGGCGCGGCCAGGCCCTGGGCCGCGCCCCCTGGTGGTGAGACCACCCCTGGCTCCGTTCTGTCTCCTCTTCGGTTCTCTGGAAGCTTCGGTAAATTTCTGGATGTTTGAATTTTGTTTCATCCAATTCCGAGAATATTTCCTATGTAACTTTTCCGAAACACAAAAACAGCAGAAAACAGGGAACTGGCACTGTGGCATCTCGTTAATAGGTTAGCTCCGGAAAATGCATAAAAATGCCACGAAGTGTAACGAAACACTAAGCAAATGGTGTAAAAACAAGCATGGAGCATCAAAAATTATAGATACGTTTGAGATGTATCAGCATCCCCAAGCTTAACTCCTGCTCGTCCTCGAGTAGGTAAGTGATAACAAAAGAAATAATTTTTAAGGTGACATGCACCTACACAATCTTGATCATCTATGTAAGCGTTGTGCGCTGGGATCAAAAGAACTTAAAACATGGGCATGAAAGATATAATCTTGAGAGAAGAAACTTAGCAACCATGTTATAACATGAGAAAGAACACAAATGAAAGATCTCGAAAATGAAACACCAAAAGTCAAACGTGTGTTCAAATCATATGGAAAAACATACAAATGGTTTTCAGCTTGTCCTTCATGAGAGAGCAAAGCATAAATGCATAGGACACCTTCAAGTTTAAGAGGGCGACTAGATACAAATAATTTAAGAACAAATGAAACCAACATCATGAATCAATCAATGAAAACTTTGGGACAATGCACATTATACTAAGAATGACAACTATGCTCTCTTAGATGGTGCATAAAGGTAGAAGGTGGTGACTCAACATAAAAAGTAAAAGAAAGGCCTTCGCGGCTGGAAGAAGTGATTGCAAGTTTTATAAACCTTCAAAAATTATGGTACTTACTAGCTTTGAGCTCTCATTGCCCCCATCATAGGCATCTTGAATGGTTAAAGTTAATGCGTGTACAATTATGAGCATATGCTTGACAAATCATAAGTTGAAAACCTCATGTCCTGTGAAGTACGAATACCTAAACCTCATGCTACTCGACTTTAGGTCTCAAGCAAGCTCTTGTCATTGCAAGTATACACGTATCACCAAGAACTGCCAACGGGGTACCTCCTGCCCGATGACATGGAACAAGCCCACATCAAAATGACAGGACAAACAGACAATGAACACCTCGGCATCTCTTTTATTTACCATTGGTATAGCTTTTTATTGTGAGATGCGTCGTCGAATGTGCACTATGGGCATGCTGTAAATTTCCACCATAAATGATGCATGGCTTAGATTAGTGGCCCAGGCATTTCTCTAACACATATACAAACTCCATGACCTCGCAAGATCCCCAACTTATTTCACATCGCGAGTATCCATAAACAAAAGATCACGATATCAACTCAAATGAGAGAAAGTGCAATGTTGAAAGCTTGCCCCATGACGGCATGGCTGGGCTAATTTCCAACTTACAACTTACAAGCATAACAACTCAACATAAGAGAGCCACAATGTCAAATTTTTAAGAACGAGAAAAGTAAAGTGTGCCATCAGGTTCGTGAGAGCTTTACTGACCAATTTTCGCATAACACCAAAAGAGTTTAATTTGAAGGATAGATAAAAGCAAGTCAAATGTACTTTGGAATAGCAAATTGCTAATAGGTATGTATGGTGGAAACATTGGAACAACTTGGTTTTTAGGAGTTGGATGCACGAGTAGAGCTCATAATCATGCAAAGCGACAAACCGACATTAAAAGAATCATAAGATGGCATCAAAAGTGAAAAAATAATTGATCATAGAGGCTTATGGCGACTTTGTATCAGTCTAACATGCGTGAGCATGCGCCAAGTCAACCCAAATAAAGCATCAGAGGAGAAAACCAAAATAATGCTTCCAAATAATTAGAAACAACGCATGATTTTCAAAGGCTCATTAAGCAATCTCAGTCATTTGAGAAAAGTCATGCTACAGCAAAACCACTAATCATACTATGAAAAAGAAATCAAGCATGACATGTAAAAGCCTAGGCCGCAGTCTACACAAGCTCCTTTTTGTACCACTTTTTTTTGCATAAAGATTTTTCTCTTTTCCAACACCATTCGAACTTTTTTGAAACAACTCTTTTGATGAAAACCAACATGGACCAGAGGTCAAAATACACCTTTATGGAAAGATATAACAACATCTGAACAAAAATCAAGCCAAAAAACGAAAGCTAAACGCAGTTCTAGAAAAAGAAGAACACTCGTTGAAACGATAAGAGTGAAAAATGGAGTGTTCTTGGCAAATGAAAAGCAAGGCAACTTCTCCAAAGGAATTTGTTGGGGTCCAACCATTTATTGCAGAAAACAAAACTAAACAAAACTGAAAACTAAAGATAACTGACGCTCCAAGAAAAACGCATAATGCATGAAGCAATAAAAATATATTGTGTTGAAAGGTGACCTGGTTTTTGCCGATGAAGAAGGGGTGCCTTTGGGGCATCCCCAAGCTTTGACGCTTGTACTTCTTGGATATTTATTGGGGTGACATGGGCATCCCCAAGCTTGAGCTTTTGTCCATTCTTCAACTCATCTCATCATTCTCCAATCCCTACACTTGAAAACTTCCTTCATACAAAACTAAACACAATTCTATTAGCAACATTAGTGTAAGCATAGCAATGAATCAACCCTTTTTGCTTCAGGTTTCAACTCAAAACCACCACATATAAATCATATACTACTGTAGCAACTTCCCCAAAAGTTCCGTGATCAAAAGAACTCAAAAAGAAAGCGATCGAGCGGTAAACACAAATAATGGCAGAAATCTGTCAAAACAGAACAGCTGACAAAGGTCGAATTTTTAGAGGGTTTTATGTTGCTCAAATAAAAAAGTGTATAATTAATGAAAGTTTGGATATAACCTCGGGCATATGCACAAGAAATCGCAGGTCCAAAAGATATACTGATAATTTTCATGAATTTTTATGGTGCAGCACCGAAATCTGTTTCAGGACAGCAACATCCCCAAATCTTACCTCACTCAAATTAGAGGCTTCTCTTGGCACAAAAATGAAATAAAAAGGATAAGGAGCGGTTATTACAGTAGTAATAACTTCCGAGACTCAAATAAAATAAAAAGAACTGAAAGTAAACAATAGGTTATCTCCCAAGAGTGCTTTTCTTTAACGCCTTTGAGCTAGGCGCAGAAAGGTGCAAATCAAGTAATATCAAGTGATTAAGCATCAAGCTCATAATTTGCTCTAAGAATAGAGTCAAAAAGCAATTTCTTTCTCTTCCTAGGGAAGTGTTCCATACCTTTTTGGAGTGGGAATTAATATTTGATGGTGCCTTCCCTCATATCAATGATGGCACCTACAGTTCGAAGAAAGGGTCTTCCCAAAATAATAGGACATGAAGCATTGCATTCAACATCCATGACAAGAAAATCAACGGGAACAAGGTTATTGTTAACCATAATAAGAACATCATTAATCCTTCCCAAAGGTTTCTTCTTAGCAACATTAGCAATAGGAACATCATAATAACACTTTTCAAGCGGTGGTAAATCAAGCATGTCATAAATTTTTCTAGGCATAATAGAAATACTAGCACCTAGATCACATAAAGCATGGCAATCAAAACCATTAACATGCATATCAATGATGGGTTCCCAACCATCTTCTAACTCTTGGGAATAGAAGCTTTTTGCTTCAACTTTTCATCCCTAATTTTTATGACAGCATTGGTAATATGCTTAGTAAAAGCAACATTTATAGGACTAGCATTAGGAGTCAAAGCAAGCTTTTGCAAGAACAAAATAACTTCAGATATATTGCAGCCATCAACATCAAAATCATTAAAATAAATAGAGCTATCATCTCCTACACTCCGAAAAATTTCAGCACTCTTTGAGAAAAAGTTTAGCAGTTTTAGGCTTTTTAACACTAGGAGTGGGAGTTTTCTCTACACCAATCAAAGTAAGAGGATTGCTACCATTTGGAACAACATCGTTAGAGGTAGTAATGGTACATACCTTCATCTTTCTAGCCATCTCATCTTCTCTTTCCCACCTGGCATGCAATTCTGCTAGCATCCTAACATTTTCATCAATTCTAACTTGGATAGCATTAGCAGTGGAAAAAGGATCAGGCTTAGCGGATATTCTGTTAATCAGAGAAGATTGCGCATTAGATAAAGATGAAATATCGGTTTCAGCTTTGGAAACCTTAGCTTGCAACTCAGGAATAGCCTTGTTTAAATTTTCAAGTTGATGACTAATAGTCCTCAACAGAGGTGATTGCTCCTCCATAGTCTTGGTAGCCTTTTCAAGTTCTAAAATCCTTTCTTCACTAGGAATTTTAGATCTACCAAGATAGCTATTATCACCATTAGAAGGAAAAGGCCTATAGTTGTTACTAACAAAATTGTTCCTATAAGCATTGTTGTTGAAATTATTATTTCTAATGAAGTTTACATCAACATGCTCTTCTTGAGCAACCAAAGAGGCTAAAGGAACATTATTAGGATCAACATGAGTCCTATCATTAGAAAGCATAAGCATTATAGCATCAATCTTATCACTCAAGGAAGAGGTTTCCTCAACAGAATTTACCTTGTTACCTTGTGGAGCTCTCTCGGTGTGCCATTCAGAGTAATTTACCATCATATTATCAAGAAGCTTTGTTGCGGCACCCAAGGTAAGGGACATAAAAGTGCCTCCAGCAGCTGAATCCAATAGGTTCCTTGAAGAAAAATGTAGCCCTGCATAAAAAGTTTGGACAATCACCCAAGTAGTCAGTCCATGAGTGGTGCAATTCTTTATCATAGATTTCATTCTTTCCCAAGCCTGAGCAACATGTTCATTATCAAACTGGCTAAACTTCATAATATTGCTACGCAAAGCTATAATCTTAGCAGGAGGATAGTATCTTCCAATAAAAGCATCCTTACACTTAGCCCATGAATCAATACTATTTTTAGGCAAAGACAGCAACCAATCCTTAGCTTTTCCTCTCAAAGAAAAAGGAAACAACTTAAGCTTAATAATATCACTCTCTACATCCTTATATTTCTGCATCTCACATAGCACAACAAAATTGTTGAGATGAGCTGCAGCATCATCAGTACTAGCACAAGAAAATTGCTCTTTCATAACAAGGTTCAATAAAGCAGGCTTAATCTCATAAAAATCAGCAGCAGGAGCAGGTGGCGCAATAGGAGTGCAGATAAAATCACTATTATTAGTGCTAGTAAAATCACACAACTTGGTGTTCTCATGAGTAGCCATTCTAGCAAAGCTAACAGCAGACAAGTAAAAGCAACTATAAAGGAAACTAATTTTTTGTGTTTTTTATAAAACGATGCAAGTAAAAATAAAGTAAAGCAAAACTTAAAACAAAGTAAAGGATGTGCGTGCAAAACTCCCCTTGCAGAACTCTTCTTTTTCCACGGCAACGGCGCCGGAAAAATATTTGCTGTGGCGATGTGTGATAGTGTAAATCACCATCCAGTTGGGAACCCCAAGAGGAAGGTTTGATGAGTACAGCAGCGAGTTTTCCCTCAGTAAGAAACCAAGGTTTAATCGTATCCAGGAAAAAGCCAAACTCCAGAAGGTGATGGCCGCTAGCTTCGCGACAGCTCCGGACAATTTATATGGCGCCTCATCCAGGCTTTGCTTTGTAAGCAGGAACGTGGAACCTGCACACAACACAACCAAATACTTTGCTCCCAACTTACGATTAGGTTGTCAATCTCACCGATTTGCTTGAAACAAAGGGTATGAGCGTACCGAGTGGAAAGCAATAGTAGTATGCGAGTAAAGTAAATAGTGCGTGTAAAGTAAACAGGTGATAGCAATATAATGGAAATAGGACCAGGGTCCACAGTTCACTAGTGGTGTCTCTCCATAAGATAAAATAACACATGCTGGGTAAACAAATTACAGTTGGGCAATTGATAGAATAAAGACAACGTGCATATGTCGAGAGGATCACTATGAGATTTACTCTGGGCATTACAACAAGATACATAGACCGCCATCCAACTGCATCTATGACTAATAATCCACCCATGGGGAATCAATCCGAGAACCCCACAAGTATTAAGTTGCGAACACCAAATAACTGCATTAAGCAAAGTGTGTAATGTAAACAAAGCATATGCCCTTGGGTATAAGAATGTTGTTTTCTCCCTAGTGGCAATAGCACATCTACAACCTTAGAGGTTTCTGTCACTCCCCCAGATTAAATAGAGGCATGAACCCAACTATCGAGCATAAATACCCCCTCTTGGAGTCACTAGTATCTACTCGGCCAAGATAGCTACTAACAACGGAGAGCATGCAAGATCATAAACAACATAGAGATAACATAATATAATATTTAGCACATCAACTCAATCATAACACCAATATTCATCGGATCCCAACAAACACAACATGTAGAATTACATAATGGTGATCTCGATCATGTAGGGCAGCTCATGAGATCTAAACATGAAGCACATGGTGGAGAAGACAACCAACTAGCTACTGCTATGGACCCATAGTCCAAGGTAGACTACTCACTCATCGCGCGGGAGGCAAGCATGGCGATGAAGAAGACCTCCGGTGGCGATTCCCCTCTCCGGTAGGGTGTCGGGGAGAGCTTCTGGACCCTCCCGATCTCGGGTCGACGACGGCGGCGGATCGCGATGTGTTTCTAGAAAAGTGATCGGGTCTTTAGGTTTTTCCCGTCAGGGGGTCTTTATAGGTGAAGGCGCAGCGTCAGAAGTGGGCCAGGTGGGGCTCACCACAGGGCGGCGTGGCTAGGCCCTGGGCCGCGCCCCCTGGTGGTGAGACCACCCCTGGCTCTGTTCCGTCTCCTCTTCGGTTCTTTGGAAGCTTCGGTAAATTTCTGGATGTTCGGCTTTTGTTTTGTCCAATTCCGAGTATATTTCCTGTGTAACTTTTCTGAAACACAAAAACAGCAAAAAATAGGGAACTGGCACTGTGGCATCTCGTTAATAGGGTAGTTCCGGAAAATGCATAAAAATGTCACGAAGCGTAACGAAACACTAAGCAAATGGTGCATCAAAAATTACAGATACGTTTGAGACGTATCAGCAGCCTCGTCCGGCGGTGCGGCGGCCTCGTCCGGCGGTGCGGTGGCCTCGTCCAGCGGCGCGGCGGTGTCCTGCAGCAGCGCGGCGCGGCGGCGTCATACAGGAGCTGGGCGGCCTTGTCCGGCAGGAGTACCGGCGTCGTGTGCAGGAGCGCGACGCGGACCCTCGCTGTCGGCAGGAGCGCGGCATAGACCCTCGTTGTCGGCCAGAAGCGCGGCGCGACATGGAGCGTTAGGGAGAGGGCTAGATCTCCACTGCCAGTTTCCCGTTGATGCGGTGGACACCGGCATCTGCAGCGTCGAACTCGTCGATGCGGTGGGCGCCGGCGTCTAGAGCGATCGATTGCATGGCGTCCACGTCAGTGGGCGACGGCGTCTGTGGTGGTTATTGGTGGTGGGCGGCGCAGGGGCGGATGGGAGAAGGAGGAGCGTTGCTTGCTATTTTATGGTGCCAAGTTGGCGGGGGAAAATATAGTTGATGTAGGAGTTTCCCCGGCAACGGCGCGAGAAAACTTGTTGGCTTGTAGTAAATGACCGGCCAGTTGGAAATCCCCAAGAGAAGGTTTTGATGAATATAGCAGCAAGTTTTCCCTCAGTTAAGAAACCAAGGTATGTCGATCAGGAGAAGAGAAGACAATACGACTGAAGGTGGTGCGGACTGGCTTAGCGACAGCTTCGGACAATTTATATATGACGCCTCGTCCAAGCTTTGCTTTGCTAGCTGCAACGTGGAACCTGCACACACACAACCAAGTACTTTGTTCCCAACTTGCGATGAGGTTGTCAATCTCACCAGTTTGCTTGAAACAAAGGGTATGAGCGTATCGAGTGGAAAGTGATAATAGTTTGCGAGTAAAGTAAACAGTGCGAGTAAAGTAAACAGGTGATAGCAATATGATGGAAATAGGACCGGGGTCCACAGTTCACTAGTGATGTCTCTCCATAAGATAAATAACACATCATCAGAAGGCGGCGGATCGCGATGTGTTCTGGAAAATTGATCGGGGCCTTAGGTTTTTTCCGTCGGGGGATCTTTATAGGCGAAGGGGCATCGTCAAAAGTGGACCGAGGAGACCTCACATATAGGGGGTGCGGCCAGGGCCTGGGCCGCGCCGCCCTGGTGTGTGGGGCCCTCGTGGCCCCCCTCCAACTCCTCTTCGGATCTCTGGAAGCTTCCGGGAAAAATAAGACTTCAGGAACTTGTTTCGTCCAATTCCAAGAATATTTCCTGTGTAGCTTTTCTGAAACACAAAAACAGCAGAAAATAGGGAACTGACACTGTGGCGACTTGTTAGTAGGTTAGTTCCGGAAAATGCATAAAAGTGCCACGAAGTGTAACGAAACAGTAGGCAAATGGTTTAAAAACAAGCATGGAGCATCAAAAATTATAGATACGTTGAAGACGTATCAAGCATCCCCAAGCTTAACTCCTGCTCGTCCTCAAGTAGGTAAGTAATAACAAAAGAATAATTTTTGAGGTGACATGCACCTACACAATCTTGATCATATATGTAAGCATTTCTGAGCTGGGATCATAAGAACTTAAAACATGGGCATGAAAGATATAATCTTGACAATAACAACTTAGCAACCACGTTATAACATGCAAATGAACACAAACAAAAGATCATGAAAATGAAACAATGAAAGCCAAACGTGTGTTCAAATCATAAGGAAAAACATACAAATGGTTTTCAGCTTGTCCTTCATAGAGAGCAAAACATAAATGCATAGGACACCTTCAAGTTTAAGAGGGCGACTAGATACAAATAATTTAAGAACAAGTGAAACCAACAATATGAATCAATCAATAAAAACTTTAGGACAATGCACATTATACTAAGAATGACAACTATGCTCTCTTAATGGTGCATAAAGATAGAAGGTGGTGACTCAACATAAAAGTACAAGAAATGCCCTTCGCGGAGGGAAGCAGTGATTGCAAGTTTTATAGACCTTCAAAAATTATGGTACTTACCGGCTTTGAATTCTCATTGCCCCCATCATAAGCATTTTGAATGGTTAAAGTTAATGCGAGAACAATTATAATGCATATGCTTGACAAATTATAAGTTGAAAACCTCGTGCCCCGTGAATACGAGTACCCAAACCTCATGCTACTTTACTTAGAGTCCCAAGAAAGGCTATTGTCATTGTAAGTATATATGTATCATCGAAAACCGCCAACAGGGTACCTCCGTGCCCGATGACATGGAACAAGCCCACATCAAAATGATAGGACAAGCAGACAGTGAACTCCTCGACATCTCTTTTATTTGCCATTTATTTAGCTTTTTATTTTGAGATGTGTCGTCGAATGTCCACTATGGGTATGCTGCAAATTTCCACCATGAATTATGCATGGCTTAGATTGGCGGCCCAGGCATTTCCCTAACACATATACAAACTCCATGATCCCCGCAAGATTCCCAATTCATTTCACACCGCGGGCATCCATAAACAAAAGATCACGATATCAACTCAAATAAGAAGTGCAATGTTGAAAGCTTGCCCCATGACAGCATGGTTGGGCTAGTATCCAACTTACAACTTGCAAGCATAACAACTCAACATAAGAGACCACAATGTCAAATTTTTAAGAACAAGAAAAAGTAAATTGTGCCTTCCGGTTCATGAGAGCTTTACTAACCAATTTTCGCATAACACTGGTAAGAGTTTAATTTGAAGAGTAGATAAAAGAAAGTCAAATTTACTTGGAATAGCAAATTGCTAGTAGGTATGTATGGTGGACACTTTGGAAAACTTGGTTTTTAGGAGTTGGATGCACGAGTAGAGCACATACTCAGTACAAGGCGATGGCTAGCAAAAGACTGGGAGCGACCAACTAAGAGAGCAATAATGGCCATAATCATAAAAAGCGACAAAGCGACATTAAAAAAAATATAAGATGGCATCAAAAGTAAAAAACTAAATGATCATAGAGGCTATTGGCGACTTTGTAAAAGTCTAACATGTGTGAGCATGCGCCAAGTCAACCCAAATAAAGCATCAAGGAGAAAACCAAAATAATGCTTCCAAACGATAAAAACAATGCATGATTTTTTCAAAGGCTCATTAAGCAATCTCAGTTATTCGAGACAAGTCATGCTACAGCGAAACAACTAAGCATACTATCAAAAAGACATCAAGCATGACATGAAAAAGCCTAAGCCGCAGTCTACACAAGCTCCTTCTTGTACCACTTTTTTGCATAAAGCTTTTTCTCTTTTCCAACACCATTTGAAAATTTTTAAGACACCTCTTTTGATGAAAACCAATAAATATCAGAGGCAAAAATACACCTTGATGAAAAGATATGAGAATATCTGAACGCAAATCAAGGCGAAAACAAAAACCAAAAGCAGTAGCAGAAAAAGAAGAACACTCGGTTTTTGATAAGAATGAAAACTAGAGCGTTCTTGGCAAATGAAAAGCAAGGCAACTTCACCAAAAGAAATTTGTTGGGGTCTAACCATTTATTGCAGCAAACAAAACTAAACTAATAAATAAAACTAAAACAACTGACGCTCCAAGAAAAACACATAGTGCATGAAGCAATAAAAATATAGTGTTTTGAAAGGTGACCTGATTTTTGCCGATGAAGAAGGGGTGCCTCAGGGGCATCCCTAAGCTTTGATGCTTGTACTTCTTGGATATTTCTTGGGGGTTGCATGGGCATCCCCAAGCTTGAGCTTTTGTCCATTCTTCAACTCATCTCATCATTCTCCAATCCCTACACTTGAAAACTTCCTTCATACAAAACTAAACACAAATCTATTAGCAACATTAGTGTAGCATAACATATAATCAGCCTCTTTTTTGCTTCAGGTTTCAACCCAAAACCACCACATATTAAGTATATACTACTGTAGCAACTTCCCCAAAAGTTCCATGATCAAAAGAACTCAAAAGAAAGCGATAAAGCGGCAAAAACAAATAGTGGCAAAAATCTGTCAAAACAGAACAGCTGACAAAGGTCGAATTTTTTAGAGGTTTTCTGTTGCTCAAATCAAAAAGTGTTCAACTAACGAAAGTTTGGATATAACCTGGGGCATATGCACAAGAAATTTCAGGTCCAAAAGATATATAGATAATTGTTAATAATTTTTACGGTGCAGCACCGAAAACAGTTTCAGGACAGCAACATCCCCAAATCTTTACCTCACTCGAATTAGAGGCTTCTCTTGGCACAACAATGAAATAAAAAGGATAAGGAGAGGTCATTACAGTAGTAATGACTTCCAAGACTCAAATAAAAGAAAAAGTACTGAAAATAAAACATTGGGTTATCTCCCAAGAGTGCTTTTCTTTAACGCCTTTGAGCTAGGCGCAGAAAATTGCGAATCAAGTAACATCAAGTGATGAAGCATCAATTACCTCAGTAGGCTCTTTGGAAGTTCCCGAAGATGATTTAACCTGCAAGTCACTCTTAGTGGAACTAAAAGTCTTATCAATTTTAAGAACATGTTGAGGTTTAAGCGCATAAACCTTGGGAACATACATAAACTTTTGCTCTTTTCCAACAAACACTTTCTCTTTCTTAAATTTAAGAGAATAGAAGATTAAACTAAGAGTTTCCATAGACTCCTCTAGTTTACCAATCCTTAAGTTTTTATTATCAAGAGTAGTGCTAGCCTCTAAAGCGGTGATTCTCTTACCAATATTCTCTATTGATTCATTGACTCAGCTAGCATTTTCAAGGACACTTGGCAAACTTTTCTCTAAAGAGCTAAGCTTTTCTAAAACTTCCTCTAAGGTGATCTCAGTTTTAGCAACATGAATAGGTGGTATCCCCACTAAGCTTTCAATTAAAGTGCATGCTTCTCCAGCGGGAGTACCCAGAAAATTACCTCCTGTAAGAGTATCAAGAACATACCTATTCCATCTAGATATACCAACATAAAAATTTCTAAGGAGGATCGTGGTAGAATGCTTTTTAGTACACCTACGATGAGCATTGTTAATTCGATACCAAGCATCTTTTAAACTTTCTCCCCCTTGTTGCTTAAAACTACGAACTTCTACTTCAGGATTACTCATTCTAACAAGACTAAAAGCAAGCAAGTAAAAATAACTATCAAGGATTCTATTTTTTTTGGGTTTTTGATATAAAACGATGCAAGTAAAAATAAAGTAAAGCAAAACTTAAAACAAAGCAAAGGATGTGTGTGCGAAAAACTCCCCTTGCAGAAGTCTTCCACTTCTTCCCCGGCAACGGCCAGAACACTTGCTTGCTGTTTTATGGTGCCAAGTTGGCGAGGGAAAATATAGTTGATGTAGGAGTTTCCCCGGCAACGGCGCCAGAAAACTTGTTGGCTTGTAGTAAATGACCGGCCAGTTGGAAAACCCCAAGAGAAGGTTTTGATGAATATAGCAGCAAGTTTTCCCTTAGTTAAGAAACCAAGGTATGTCGATCAGGAGAAGAGCAGACAATACGACTGAAGGTGATGCGGACTGGCTCAGCGACAGCTTCGGACAATTTATATATGGCGCCTCGTCCAAGCTTTGATTTGCTAGCTACAACGTGGAACCTGCACACACACAACCAAGTACTTTGTTCCCAACTTGCGATGAGGTTGTCAATCTCACCGGTTTGCTTGAAACAAAAGGTATGAGCGTATCGAGTGGAAAGTGATAATAGTATACGAGTAAAGTAAACAGTGCGAGTAAAGTAAACAGGTGATAGCAATATGATGGAAATAGGACCGGGGTCCACAGTTCACTAGTGGTGTCTCTCCATAAGATAAATAACACATGCTGGGTAAACAAATTACAGTTGGGCAATTGATAGAATAAAGATAAACGTGATATGTCAAGAAGATCACTATGCGATTTACTCTGGGCATTACAACAAAATACATAGACCGCCATCCAACTGCATCTATGACTAATAATCCACTCACGGGGATATCATCCGAACACCCCATGAGTATTAAGTTGCGAACAACAGATAATTGCATTAAGCAAAGTGTGTAATGTAAACAAAGCATATGCCCTTGAGAATATGAATGTTGTTTTCTCCCTAGTAGCAACAGCACATCTACAACCTTAGAGGTTTCTGTTACTCCCCCAGATTAAATAGAGGCATGAACCCACTATCGAGCATAAATACCCCCTCTTGGAGTCACTAGCAAGTAGCAACTACTCGGCCAAGATAGCTACTAACAACGGAGAGCATGCAAGATCATAAACAACATAGAGATAACATAAGATATATTTCAGTATAGCAACTCAATCATAACACCAATATTCATCGGATCCCAACAAACCAAACATGTAGAATTACATAACGGTGATCTCAATCATGTAGGGCAGCTCATGAGATCTAAACATGAAGCACATGGTGGAGGAGACAACCATCTAGCTACTGCTATGGACCCATAGTCCAAGGTAGACTATTCACTCATCGCTCTGGAGGCAAGCATGGCGATGAAGAAGACCTCCGGTGGTGATTCCCCTCTCCGGCAGGGTGCCGGGAAGAGCTTCTGGACCCTCCCGATCTTCGGGTCGACGGCGGCGGCGGATCGCGATGTGTTCTGGAAAATTGATCGGGGCCTTAGGTTTTTTCCGTCGGGGGGTCTTTATAGGCGAAGGGGCATCGTCAGAAGTGGACCGAGGCGACCTCACACATAGGGGGCGTGGCCAGGGCCTGGGCCGCGCCGCCCTGGTGTGTGGGGCCCTCGTGGCCCCCCTCCAACTCTTCTTCGGATCTCTGGAAGCTTCCGGGAAAAATAAGACTTCAGGAACTTGTTTCGTCCAATTCCGAGAATATTTCCTATGTAGCTTTTATAAAACACAAAAACAGCAGAAAACAGGGAACTGACACTGTGGCGACTTGTTAGTAGGTTAGTTCCGGAAAATGCATAAAAGTGCCACGAAGTGTAACGAAACAGTAGGCAAATGGTGTAAAAACAAGCATGGAGCATAAAAAATTATAGATACGTTGGAGACGTATCAAGCGTCCGCAGTGAGAAGGGAGAAATGAGAGGAAGAGAAAGCCGGGGTGGGGGTCTGGGGGGAGCAGGCCCACGCGGACGCGGCCTTGCGGGGCGAACTCAGCCAGGCTGAGTTGAGAAGCTCGATTTGAACTTCTCTACTCAGCCTGGCTGAGGGGCGTTATCGGGGTGAGGTGGGCATAGCCCGATGAATAGAACCGGGCTAACAAACAAGGACATGACCCTCAATTCTTGTTCAGGATGAGATTTTCTGAGGTAGACCGGCCTACCAAACACGCCCTAAGTTCTATGGTTAGAATAATATCTTTTATGCCCATGTTTAGAGTACTTTGATCTCAGCTTGCAATGCTTTACATCGATTTGATCAAGATTGTGTTGGCTGCATGTCACCTCAAAAATTATTTTTTGTTATCACTTACCTACTCGAGGACAAGGAGTTAAGCGTGGGGATGCTTGATACGTTGCAAACGTATCTATAATTTTTGATGCTCCAGGCTTGTTTTTACACAAATTGCTTTATGTTTTGTTTACACTTCGTGGCGTTTTTATGCATTTTCTGGAACTAACATATTAACAAGATGCCACCGTGCCAGTTCATGTTTTCTGGTGTTTTTGTGTTTCAGAAAAGTTATACAGGAAATATTCTTGGAATTGGATGAAACGAAAGCCAAAGTTTCTATTTACTTGACACAAAGATGGAGTCCAAAGGAGAGACGGAGAGCGGCCAGGAGGCAGCCACACCATAGGGTGGCGCAGGCCATCCCCTGGCCGTGCCACCCGGTGGTGTTTACATTACACACTTTGCTTAAGGCGATAATCTGTTGCTTGCAACTTAATACCCAAGGATTGATCGGATGATATCCTGCGGGTGGACTATTAGTCATAGATGCAGTTGGATTACGATCTATTTATTATGTTGTAATGCCCAAGTGAATCTTATAGTGATCTTCATGACATGTACATGCATTGTTATGCATTCTTTATTTTGTCAATTGCCCAACTGTAATTTGTTTACCCAGCATGTTATTTATCTTTATGGAGAGACACCTCTAGTGAACTGTGGACCCCAGTCCATTCTTTTACATTTATATTACCATCTACTACAAGCACTGTTTACTTTCTGCAAGCATTACTTTATTTCACGGCAAGCAAACATCTCTTTCCACACTATACGTCTAATCCTTTGTTTTCAGCAAACCGGTGAGATTGACAACCTCACCGTATGTTGGGGCAAGGTAGTTTGGTTGTGTTGTGTGCAGGTTCCATGTTGCTGCTGGCGCCGACACCACGCAAAAGACTATTTTCAGGCGCCGTCAACTACTCTCTGGCGCTGTTGCCAAAATGAGCTAGCAACAACCTTCAGAAGTGGTTTCTTTCTCCTACTGGTCGATTAAACTTTGGTTTCATAACTGAGGGAAAACTTACTGCTTTGCTCATCAAACCTTTCTCTTGGGGTTTTCCAACTGGTCCTGTGAGACATCACCCAGCTCTGCCAAAATGTGTCAACGGCTCAAATGGCAGTAAAATCAGGCCCAACATTCACAAATGTACAAATAGTAGTTAAAATTGCACATTTTATCTCTATTTTTATATTTGTGACACCAATTGCCAAATTTAGGCAAACTTCCGAATACATCATTTACTAGTGTCATGGCCCGTTTTTACCTCATAGAAAGTTTTAGCCAATTCTACCCACAAGCCGGATCAATGTGGGAGTGGTGCCTAGATATACAACTAGGAGGCATATTTAAGAAAGGCGTGAAGTCAACTAGATGCACCATCATCATGTCTTCATCTGGCTCTCGGCTCTCCACTCTATTGTGGCTTCATCGCCGTTGGCTACTTGCATGAATGTCACCTGGTCATCGATGGCAAGCTGGTCCAAAAGGTGATGGAAGTATTGTACAGTGTACAACTGTGCATAGTTGGCTTGCTTGGCACAATTCTTGTTATTGGCGTTGTCATTGATCATCCAAGCACTATTTGAATGTTTGTCTTTCCCAAAGAAGGACCAACAACACATTTATTGGTATCATGGTTGGTTCACCAGCACTAGAGAGCACCACTAGAGTCGGTGTGCCTTTATCTCTCTTGGGTCTAGAGAGGGTTGACATGTTGAGTTGTACATGCATGCTGATCTATATTTTTGAAATATATATAAGGGTTGAAGACATCATCTCATTGCATCGTGTCGACCTGACTTGAATGTCCTACCTCTGCTAGAACGAGCCAACAGCTCAAATGCCAGTAAAGTCAGGCCCAACATTTCTTAAATGTGGATGCCTAGATAAATAATCGCTAAATAGGGCAATTGGTGTCACAAATGTATAAATGGGAGTTAAAATAGGAACTTGCCAAACCAAACAGAACCAAATAACTACTTTTGATGCATTATTTATGAAATTTCATGGCCGTTTCATCACAAGTAGGCCATCTTTGCATGACCTTATAATTTTGGTGCTACTGAATTTGCATTAGGATAGGAGATTTGAATCTTTATAATGTGTTAGAGATAGTTGATCTAGATGTCCATAACCATCAAAAATAGAAAACTATAACACGAAAATTGTGTGAAACGTCAAGATGAAGCTAGTTCTCAAATATAATTTCAAACGACTCATGCATGTAAAATGCATCCATGATATTTGTTGTTTATTAGGTCATATTCCTTGGTATTCACATGTTATATGATGCTGCCAACATATTTTACATTGATTTTTTGGATTTTCCACAAAGTATCCTTTATTTTGGTTCTAACCTTTTCTGGCAGAAAAAACTCATGTTAGTGCTTTTAACTTTCAGGGAGCTACGTGACTAGAAGTGGAGCTTGGTCAATGGGGCTGGTTAGATAATTTGTATACGCATCCCTCGGGTCGTTAGTTGTACTCAGTTTTCCCTAGCTCCTTAGTTATTCCTCAGTTTTGTCCAAGCCCTTGTCTGAAACCCTCACAAGTGCTGGAACGGCCGGTTGCCCGATGGGTCAACAACTTTGACCGTTATCTGCTAACTAGTGGGGCCACGTAGAGCCCGCAAAGACACGTCAGACCATCCATCTTTGTTTGACCGTAAGCATCGCTGTATCCCTGACGAAAACACGGACGAATGGGGCTTCGGTATATCGAATGACAAGTGGGGCCATGATGCTGATACAAGGGGCAATACACGGGTAGGATTAGATTTTTTAAACGGAGCTCTACAGCGATGGCACAGAGGAGGTGGCCTGCGGGGTGCCGAGATGAGATCGTCGTCCACAAAGAACTGCATGAGGCGAGACCAGACGCATTAGATAGATATGAACTAGACGCGTTTAACCATGCAAAGAAGAGAAGAAATGGACATCGACAGCGACCTCAATACTTTGACTGACGGTGTCGGACACGAACGCGGGCAATGTAGAGAAAACTAGTGTCTCTCCTTTCTGGCGTGTATAGATGGGTGCTAGGGGAGTGTGGTGGCGAAGGGAAAGACCTCGCGGTGGTCTGTGGCATCCAGCATAGCGGGGCGGCATTGCCGTGCTCATAGCGGCGTGCATGTTCGGCATTGGCATCAGCATGTACGTTCGTCATTGGCCTCGGCGGTATCTCTGGTATGTTAGTGATCGAATGAGGGGACGGGATTGAGGGTGCATCCCGACGGTGACCTAGCAGTGGTGGCGAGCATGCATAGCCGTTCTGACCATGCCGATATCGGCATCGGCATCGCTTGGAGGCTGTGGTGCTCGAATCATGGTGGAAATTGTGATATTATTTTTACATGCATAATATATAGAAAATAGCTAGATCGCTAAATTGATGCATATGAAGCTACATATATATTCTTGGTCATAATCCCCTTATCTAAAGGGGATGGATGCATGGCTTCACGTCGTCATCGCTTTCATCGTCAGTATCTTCGTCGTCCGTGTAGTAGTACTTCCTGCACATTGTTCCGTCGAACACCTTCACTGTGAGCACATCATCGCCTTCATATTTGAAGTGTAGGATGCAGCCAAAATCCACACCGTGCGCGATGGCAAAATTCTCCCAGCCCTTGTCGAGGTACAACCGGCCTTGTCCGTCAAATAGGACCTCCACGGTCCAGAGACGAGGACCGTAGTCAGCTGCTCGCAGATACACCTTAGCGGGCTCCTGGCCGTCAAGATAGTCCGCGAACTTTTTTGGGAGTGCCTGCAAAGAGATCGAGCACCGATCGTTTGAAATTAAAGGTTTTTTAGAACATGCACATAATTAATCACATGCATCATATATTTGGGAACGCGTACGTACCTTCTTGGCCAAAGGGTCTTCATAGATGACGATTAAGAACTGCTCTATGATCAATGGCAGTGTTGACGGTGGTGGTGGCAATGATGATGATCCACCACCCCCGGCCGCCCCTTCCCTTTCCCCTTCCCCTTCCGATCGACGTCCGAGACGTGGAAGCCATGGCAATGGATCAAGTGTATGTGAACAAAAAAGAGAGAGGTAGAACCTATTGACATGAGGGATGGCCGTTGTGGGGGTTTATAAGGGAGAGATGACCGTTGTGGGGTTTACACCATAAATTAAGGTAGAGATGACCGTTATGGGGTTTACACAATAAATTAAGGAGGAGATGACCATTGTGGGGGTTTATATCTCAACAAAAAAGTAATGCCTAAAATAAATGGAAATTCGTGATAGTTTATCATTTTACCATGAAAAGTAATGCCTAAAAGAAATGGAAATTCGTGATAGTTTATCATTTTACCGTGAAAAGTAATGCCTACAAGAAATGGAAATTCGTGATAGTTTATCATTTTACCGTGAAAAGTAATGCCTACAAGAAATGGAAATTTGTGATAGTTTATCATTTTACCGTGAAAAGTAATGCCTAAAAGAAATGGAAATTCGTGATAGTTTATCATTTTACCGTGAAAAGTAATGCCTACAAGAAATGGAAATTCATGATAGTTTATCATTTTACCGTGAAAAGTAATGCCTAAAAGAAATGGAAATTCGTGATAGTTTATCATTTTACCATGAAAAGTAATGTCTACAAGAAATTCGTGATTACCAAACTTGTTGAATCCGGTGGCAAACTCGTTATTTAGCATACATAGAGGGGTAGTAGTTTGCCATCGACAGATAGAGAGAGGGTGGCCATGATGAGAGAGAAAGAGGGGTTATCCTGCCCGTTAGATCATAGGATCAACGGTAGGTGGGCACGATCCATGTGACAATAGCTCGACCAATCAGGCCAAGTTTGGGCTTCTGTGAGAAGGGAGAGGGTAAAACTGAGTAGTATCAAGGATCCAAGGGCAAGTAAATAGTAAACAGGCTAAGGAATTCAAATAAGAGATTTAGAAAAAGAAAAACACATGTTTTATACAATGAAACCCAGGTTGGCCTACCTCAAAGTATTAGCAATTCAAATATACATGAGTGTGAAAATTATGGCCTCATTCAGACAAACTATGTTTTGGGTATGGATGTTTTGAGAAGGGGTTTGAGTGAAAACCCATGAACCTTCATAGCTACTAGTGATTTGAGAAGTGGCCATTTGTGTTAAAACTTGATTTATATATGATTGTTATGATTTCCTACGTGGCAGGTCGCGTAACAAGACTCCATGAGTAGGAGGCACTATGATTTTATTTTTTTGAATTTTTTTGCGCATGAAATGACTCAATTAGATAGCTTAATCCCATTTGTTGACTCTCTGTTGACCAGCCACTTGATGGTAAAACTAAGTATATTGCACTAGCTAGTATTAGTACTCGAGGGGAAAACTGAGTACAGATATTTTTCCAGTGTAAGACTCGAGGGTAGAACTGAGTACACGTAATGGTGCAGACGTGCAGTACCACGGACGCGTGTTGAGACCAAACGTCTAATTTTTTTGAGAAACTGCTGAGATGAACCGTCACTTTGCCTGTACAGAGCCCCTCTCTCCCTCTCTCTGCACACAGTCTCATTCTCACTCACGCACGCAACCATGCCTCTCATGTCCCATCACCTTCTCCAAATCGAAGGAAAAAACCCCAACCGCCCTACGCGCGCTCCCCTGCCGGCGATGGAGAAGAAGAATGCGCCAGCGGCCGTCGCCCCCAAGCCCGTCGCCTCCGAGCCCATCGCCTCCGATCCCGTCGCCGCCGAGCCCGTCGCATCCGAGGCCGTCGCTGCTGAGCCCGTCGCCTCTGAGGGCGGCGCATCCAAGCGCGACGCCTCCGTGAACTGGGCCTCTCTTAAGGGTGATGGACCACTTCACAAGATCGGCGACTGCTTACTGGCGAACGAGGAGTACGTGGACACCTACTCTGCTTTGAGGCAAGTTTGTAGAAATTGGCGCTCAGATTTACCCGAGCCCGACGTGCACCTGCACGAATGGATCATGGTAGAACATGCCCTTCCACGCGCCGCTGAGTTCTCCTTCCTCAACCTCCGCACATCCCGCTACATCACCATTGATCTAATGGAAGTTCATGCAAGGTTCAAATTCTATCATATCTATAGAGTTAATCTATTTTTATTTTCAATCGTAAACATCTTAGTGCTGAATGTTATCTTCATCAATATATTTTAGATACTACTTCATCGGCTTTTGCCGTGGCGTCATCGTGCTTGCCCAGAAGAACCAGCCGCACAAGATACGGCTTCTGAACCCACTCACAAAGACATTGAATACTATGTTTGAGGCGCAGATGCCATATGTTATTGTGGAGTCAGTCGCTGTAATAAATTTGCCGACTATGGTCTTCGTTTCCACAGGTTACCCCATGGAAATTGCTTGGGTCGATGAGAGCACTCCAACTAAGGATATAGATGAAGATTGGGGAGAAGGAAGATTTTTGATCGAGCACCATTCTCTGTGTTGCATTACCCCGTTCAATGGTGAATTGTATGCAATAGCTGTGAACAATTTTGAGGTCGGAAAATTAGTGTGCACCAACAATGTCCAGTTGGAGCAGCGCGCGAGCACTGTCAACATGGAGATACTATTTTCATTTCTAGAACTTAGAAATGATTCCAAGTTCTACCTTGTGAAGTCGGATGGTGATCTGCTGCTTGTGTTTTTGGGCGGCAGCATTGACAACAGGCATTTGGAGGAAGGTCAACCATTGGTGTACCATGTGGACACTGAGAGCCGCTCTCTCCATGCCGTCAGTAACATTGGCAGTCGTGCCTTCTTCGTCAATTATATCCGGTGTATCTCCGTCGACACCAGAGTGCACCCGGCACTTCGACCTGGCTGCATCTACTATGTGGATTTGGGTTATATCAGAGAGTACTTTAATGATAGAAAGGCCTGGGATGAGTGGCCACGATGTGTGGATAGATTAGGATACTACGGTCTAAGAAATGAACAAAGGCTATACTGTTTGGAGGATGTATTGGCTGCACACTGCAGACGGAAGGAGTTCAATGAATATTTCCTTCATCTCATGGAATGTAGCGATGACGAAATATATGATGAATGAAGAACAGATTCATTCATCCTAGGGTATCCTAATCTTCATGTTGGCCATACATTGCGTCTTGTATTATTTTCAGCTTAGTTTGTTGTGAATATTAACATCGTTATTGGCTGCTTTTGGCTGCTGTATGCAGTTTATGTATTATACTTAGTTTTCTGAATTTATTATGCTGCTGTGAATTTATCCTATACTAGTTTCTAGATTTGCTACTAGATTTGTTACCATATTGGGCAAAAAAACGAGGGCCAAAAGGCAACAATCATTAAAGAAAGACAGAAATAGAAGCTTCTCTAGATTTGATACCAATTTGGTGAAAAAAGAGATAACTGTTACAGAGAGAGAGGGGAAAAAGACGCTCTAAAAAAATGCCAATTTGGGCCGAGAGAGACAGAACCGAGCTCTCACGTACAACCAAACGCGGTCTCGTACTGTCCCACACGGTCCCTTTCTACCAGCCCCATGCGACGCGGCCCCACACGACGCGGCCCCACACGTCAGCACGGAACGGTCAACTAAACGGGAATCCTCCCGTCCGAGCTCCTTCTGAGGGTTTCAGACAAGGGCTTGGGGAAAACTGAGGAAAAACTAAGGAGCTGAGGAAAACTGAGTACAACTAAGGACCTGAGGACACGAAAATAGAAATCCCTATTTACTATGCTTGTGTCGTAGCACAATATAGAAGACTTATGCTTATAGATTTTGTGTTTCACTAATTGTGACAACAACGACTGACAAGGGTATAGTTAATAGAGCCCGTTAGTTGAGTACCCCTAAGGCCCGTAGAGCTAGGCCCAATTGTAATAATAGTCGAATACGAGTCTTTACCGTATATCGATATTGTAATCTGTATCGGACCCTACCCGATCCTCGAGACCTGGCCATCTATATATATGGGCCAGGAGGGGACGGTCTAGGGGGGATTGAAAGCAAGCTAGGTTGAACACCCAAGTTTACTTTCGACACACACCTATTTCGACTAACTTTACCTTCGAGTTCATCCGACGCCCTATCTCCTGATGTCTGCGCACTTCTATTCTTGTAGACACTTGTTGGGCCTCCAAGTGCAGAGGTTTGTAGAACAGCAGCAAGTTTCCCTTAAGTGGATCACCCAAGGTTTATCGAACTCAGGGAGGTTAAAGGTCAAAGCTATCCCTCTCAAGCAACCCTGCAATTATGATAGATAAAGTCTCTTGTGTCCCCAACACACCCAATACACTTGTCAGATGTATAGGTGCACTAGTTCGGCGAAGAGATAGTGAAATACAAGTGGTATAGATGATTATAAGTAGCAAACGTGATGTGAAATAAATATCGCTGCGAGCAAACAAGTAACAAAATAGCAAGTAAACGGTGTGCAATGCTTGGAAACAAGGCCTAGGGATCATACTTTCACTAGTGGACACACTCCCAACAATATAACATGATTGAACAAATAAACAACTTCTCTCCACTATGGTACTCTGAATTACTCTCCTATTGAATAACACTAATCATTGTGTAGTGGCTACAGAAGCACCCCTTAAAGCTCATCAAGTACTTGACAAACACCACTCATAGAGACATCCAAATCAGATCACAATTCAAGATAGAAATCATTGCGACTTAGACCAAGTACTAACACGGTGCACACACTGTCAACTTTACACCATGAAAGGAGGAATAGATCACTCAATACTATCATAGTAATAATTACTCTCATAATCCACAAGAGATCACAATCATAGCCTAAACCAAGTACCACCACGATGCACGCACTGTCACCGTTACACCATGGCAGGAGGAATAGATTACTTTAATAACATCACTAGAGTACACTATAATAATTAAGCATAGGAGTAGCATAATATCTGAATAATAACATCTACTTGTTCAACATGATACAAAGCTCACGATCACATAAAGATCACATCATGGGAGAGAGAGGTGAACCACATAGCTACCGGTAGAGCCCTTAGCCCCGGGGATGAACTACTCCCTCCTCATCATAGGAGACAGCAAGGTTGATGGAGGTGGCGGTGAGGTCGATGGAGACGGCGGAGACGGCGATGGAGACCGATGGAGATGGCTCTGGGGGCACTTCCCCGTCCCGGCAGGGTGCCAGAACAGAGACTTCTGTCCCCCAAAATTCGTCGACGGTGGCGGCGGAGCTGCGAAACTACTTCTGGAAAATTGCCGACTCCCTAGGGTTTTCCGTCCCGAGGCTTTATATAGGCGAAGGGGCGTCGCGAGAGGGCAGCCAGGGGCTCCTCACACATGGGTGGTGTGGCCAGGGCCTGGGCCGCGCCACCCTAGTGTGAGGGCAGGCCCTGGCCCCTCTCTGGCTCTCTTTCGGATGTCTGGATGCTCCCGGGTAAAATAAGACTTCAGGAACTTGTTTCGTCCAATTCCGAGAATATTTCCTGTGTATCACTCTAAAACACAAAAACAGCAGAAAACAGGGAACTGGCACTGTGGCAACTCGTTAATAGTTTAGTTCCGGAAAATGCATAAAAGTGCCACTAAGTGTAACGAAATAATAGGCAAATGGTGTAAAAACAAGCATGGAGCATCAAAAATTATAGATACGTTGGAGACGTATCATCTCCCCGATCCTAAGTCCTTCATCTAGGACATTTGTCGAGTTAACCCCTCGTCAATTGGCGCCGACCGTGGGGATCTTGGGCGTTGGAATCATGAATTCGACGGCTTTTTCAACAGCAGTTTAGAACTCGACGGAAGTCAAGAGATGGAGTTAACCATTGGAAGTTTGAGCATCATCGTTGAACCATCGGGTTCATCCCGCCTCTCGGATTCGACGAAACCAGATCCGTTGGCAAACAAGCCCGAAATAGAAGAAACATTGGAATCATCATAAGGCTCTTCCAGCGAGGCAAACTCGCCGGTCAGTTTCAACAAAACACCAATCGTAGAAGGCGACAAAATTCAGAAAAATTTCAACTCTGAAGAAATAGCGTGTCAGACGCACAACAACACAAAGGACTTCGCCGTGGAAAGCAGCGGCGTCTCCAAGGTACATCAGTTATGCGTCATTATCACTGAAGCAGAAGAAGAAAACAATAGCAAAGGAAATAAGAATGTCGACAGGCAAGTCGACAAAGTAAAAGATCGCAACAAAAAGGAAAAGGAGAAAGTCCATGTCTCGGCTGGTGAATGGAGGATGATCAAGTCAGCTATCAACTGCGGTACAGAAGTACCCGAAGGATCAAGAAGAGAAGTACTAATGGGATATCAGTACGCATTATACCAGCACAGGAAGAAACTAAGGGAGGAAAGAAATATGGTTTTACAAGATAATAACAGTATATCAAGGGAGGAATACTGGGAAGACTACAGTGAAGATTCAGAATACAGCAGAGAAAGGCGTGGAGACCCAAAACACAATAGGGGGGCGACAGCATACGGCAGAGAAGAGGAGTACTCAAGGAGCCCCACCCTGCAGCTAGAAGAGGAGGAAGATGACTTCATACAAAAAACACCAGAAGCAGCACTAGTAGCAGCACAAGCATATTTATTAGCTACAAGACCAGAACCTGGAGACCCACGAGAAGACATGCACCGAGCCGCGATACGAAGCCTCGGAATAGTAGAAGGAAAGATCAGGGAACAAGGTCCAGAGATGAAGTCGACAAACTGCAAGGGAAATCGAGAGGAGAAGTTCAGATACAATTTCAAAGATAACGAGTATAGCGAGTCATCAGAAGAGAAAAAGCGACAGAAAAGAAAGGAGGACGCAAGAAGTATAATAGCACAAGCTCGAGTAAACAAATCGCGTCACGCTTGGAGGGAAGAGAACTACGAGGACGACGATAAAGATATGGGTGCGTTGTGCTTTACCCGCAGGGTTCGCAAAACACGGGTATCCAAATGATTCAGATTACCACATGACCAACCTAAGTATGATGGGTCGCAAGAACCTACCCTATGGTTATCGGATTATCTGCAGGCAGTGCAGATATTGGGGGGAACAAAGGCGACTGCAATGCAAAGTTTGCAGCTGCACCTCACCGGCGCCGCACGGTCCTGGTTAAATACCCTACCCAACGAATCCATCGGAAGCTGGGGGGAACTCGAAAGTTAATTCGCAAGAAATTTTCGTTCCACCTACAAGCGCCCAGCATCACTGGATGAAGTTAAAACATGTGTGCAGAGGAAAGGCGAAACGCTACATTCTTATATACAACGCTGGAGTATAATCAAAAACTCAGCAGAGGACGTCTCTGACGAACGAGCAATAGACTTCTTTTTGGCCGGACTTCGTCGCTCAGATCTCGTGGAAGAAATAGGAAGAACAAGACCGGCGACAGTAGCCGAGCTAATGGAGCATGTCGGGGGGATGACCCCCGGTAGGGTCAAGAGACTAGAAAGATACAAGGCTTATGGTTGACTTTATGCCGGATTATCAAGGAAGGGCCTGGCCGGAATATATGAGCATCGGCCAGGCCGGCACATATGTGTATCCCGGTTAATGTCTGGATATGCCGGATATACCGGGATACTAACTGAGGAGTGCCGGAATATGCTTAGATATGCCGGCCTAACTTATATGTTATATCGTGCAGGAGCAGGGTAAGCCGGATTACCCGACCTTCATAGGCCGTTGGTCCGGCATATATGTCCAGGATATGGCCAACGGTCATATCCGGGATACAGAAGTCAGCTAAGATGTCATGTCCCTACAATCAAGGAGAGACTCTGCTCAGTATGGAGAAGTATCAGGGTGACAGGGTGCACAGTGGTGGTCTACCTACCCTCACTGTGCACAAGTACAGAGCTTACCTCACAGAGGTAAGGTCACAGTTCAAGAGGTACAAGGTACAGGGATATGAAGTCCCATCGAGAGCAATCAGGGAGAAAGTCAAGGGTCGCTGCCTTCATCAGCAAGTCCTGTTTGGAGTGTAGTTCGTGTCTTCTAGTCTCTTGTGACCGTTGTAACCCTGGCCACCACTATATAAGGTGGCACAGGGAGCCCTAGCAAGGGGTTGGTCACTCTGTGTTCCTACACTTAGCAGTTCATCTTCCTCCTCTAGCAGAGAGCTTGGAAGCACCATTGTTGTATACTCCAACGATCCAGATATATACAACCAGTAGAGCAGGAGTAGGGGTGTTATCTCCTTACGAGAGCCCCGAACCTGGGTAGATCTGTGTTCCTTTCTGTCGTGCTTTTTAGCTCGTTCCCCTCTCCCGAATCCTCCAGCATCTAGTTCGGCCCCCATTTAAGCCATCCTATGGCATATGTTGTTTCACCACGACGACATTTGGCGCCCACCGTGGGGCAGATCGATATGCTGGGCGGAGTGTTTATTCGGACGGGGTCTGTGATAGCAGCTTTGGGAGTGCGCGTGGTCTCTAGCCTCGTCCAGAGGCTAGGCTCGCTCAGCTTTGTCAGTGACAACGCCGGATGTCTCGGCGGCCGGCCGTTCCCCAGGGATGGCCGGATCATGTCTTTCGGTTCCCACGAGGTGTACGTGGGGACTGAGAGAGTTTGCAGGGAAAAGGTGCTGGTGGCGGCGGATCCTCCGTCACATCGGCTGGCTCACGCTGGGCGTAGCGCTCGCTTAGCAGAGTCGGCCGAGGTAATGATGGCCGGCACATCCGTGCCGCCGGCAGATGGTGCCGGCAAGGCAGCAGCAGCAGCAGGAGATACTCCCCCGGAGCCGCTGAAGGCCAAGAGGTCGGCACGTCCTCCGTTGGAGCGTGTCGAGAACCTGGCCGGCACTTCCGTTGTGCCGGCAAAGGGTCAGGTGCTTCTTCCCATCATCGATCGGCTTCTCGAGCCGGTGCGATCCGGCGATGATCCGGAGCAAACAAGGGAGGTCCTGGAGGGATCTCGCCAGGCCCTCATTGACGAGGCCCTGGCCATGCACCAGGAGCGCGAACGGTTTAACCGGCAACTCCGTGAGTATGAGGCAGCCCATGGTTTTACTCCTGTGGTAACCCGGCCTAGCCGGATAGATGAGGTTAGAACTAGAGGTAGAGATCTTAACACTGAGCTAGAAAAAGGTGCTAGTGATAAGGGTCATACTGCAACTAGTACTGTGCCTAAGGTAATTTATAGCTCACCAGTGAAGAACCTTAGAGCAGCAGCAGAGGTAGCTAAGGACTTATCTAGTTTATCCGGCGAAGCACTGCATGAGCAGCAAGCCCGGCTTAACCATCTTTTGTCTGAAGCTACTAAGCAGCAGGAGGCCTTTAAGAAGGCGAACCCAGGTGCCGGGGCATCCCAGTACATTGCGTCGGTAGGAGGTGCCGGCGCAAGGTCGAGGGGCGAAGCTTCGTCCCCGCATCCAAGTGCCCGGCGTGCCGGAAGTGTGACCTCTGGCCGCCGGGACAAGCAGCTCCAAGTGTATGATCCGGCAATCGCCGGAAAGCAGGCAATAGTTCAGAAGAGTGCCGGCCAAGCTGACAAGTATGTCGGCCACAAGAGTGCTGGCCAGAATGTGCCGGCCGGGCAAGTGGCAGTTTCGGCAGGAGGTGGCCGGAGTAACAGTGCAGCCCGGCGTCAGCAGCAGGGCGCCGGAGGTGCGGCGCAGCGGCAAGGTGCAGGTCAACTGGGACATCGAGAGGATGATGGGGATTCCGCCCTTGTCAGGGCGGGATATCAGCAGCAGCATCAGCCAGGCCGGCAAAGTGAGCAGTGTCAGCCGGAGCAGCAGCAGGAAAAAGTGATCGCGGGCCCAATTGCATCCCGGCTTGGACCTCGGTCCTTGGCAGCAAGTGATGCGCGCTTCAAGCTGGACAGGATTCACCAATCGGAGTTGGTGGAGAGGCAAGGAGCTCCGGGTCCTATGTGCTTTGGACCCCGAATTATGGGTGAGCCGGTACCTTACTACTTCCAGCTCGCGCGTGGCGCGAGGACATATAACGGCAGTACAAAGCCGGAAGATTGGTTGGAGGATTACTCCACCGCAGTGAACATTGCTGGAGGAAACCTCAGATGGGCGGTACGATATGTACCGCAAATGCTAGAAGGACCAGCCAGGATATGGCTGAATAATCTGCCGGCCGGAAGTATCAACGGCTGGGTTGATTTCGAAGAACAGTTTGTATCAAACTTCACCAGTACATATAAGAGGCCGAATCATCCTCAGCAGCTGGCTAACTGCCGGCAGGGAGTGAATGAGACCGACCGAGACTATCTGACCAGGTGGTGCACCTTGCGCAATTCCTGCGAAGGAGTTGTGGAGTAGCAGGCCATCATGTGGTTCGCTCATGGGTGCCGGCACGGCACCATGCTGTGGCAAAAGCTGCAGAGGGACATGTCGGCCACGTTGGCCGAGACAATCAAGATTGCCGATAGTTATGCTCTGGGAGACCCTATGCAGCCCACCCTTGATTCACAAGGACAGGGGCAGACCCAGCGGAACAATAGCAACACCGGGAGACCGGGGCAGTTCTATCGCCCGGATAACCGGAACAAGAGGAGAGATGAGCGGCCGGATTCTCGGTATGGACCGGCACAAGTAGCAGCTGTGGAGGAAGAGCAAGAGGGCGCCGGCAGTAGCCAACGCCCGAGATATGAGGGCTATCAGCAGCCTCAGCAGCAACAACCGCAGCAGCAAGCGCAGCCCTTCCAGAAGAAGAATGTATGGATCAACAAGAATGCCGGCGGAGCCGCCGGACAGAAGTAGCAGTGGCCGAAGTATACAGTGGGTCTGGCCATGGACAAGCCTTGTGTGTTTCACACGTTCCAGCCGGGTAAGCCGGCAAATCATTTGACGAGAAACTGTTCATGGCTGGACGACATATTAGCAGGTCGTGCAGGTCCTTGGGGACCGGCTAGGCCATCTATCCCGGCAGCCCCATCGCCGTTGACAGGTGCAAATACAGTTGCAGTCCCTCCCAGGCCGGTTAATCCCGGGAATCAGAGCAATGCCGGAAATGCCGGCGTAAATCAAATAGACCAGAGCTATAATCCGGAATATAGTGCCGGAGGCCCAGGAGCGGGCCGAAATGAGTTCAAGGAACATGATCAAAGCTACATGGTCTTTGAGACCGAAAGAACAGACAAGCAGAGCTTGTACCGGCGGTGTTTGGAGGTAAACGCCGTTATGTCGGCAGTTCCGAAGCTGATGCATTGGTCTGACCAGGCCATTGGCTGGGACAGGGCAGATCATCCCAAGATCATGCCAAACCCCGGCGGGTATGCGCTAGTAATGGATCCAACATTTGTCGGGCCGGCTAATAACGTGAGGTTCAGCAAGGTCCTCATTGACAATGGAAGCAGCATCAACATCATGTATCGGGATACGATGCAGAAGCTGGGAATCAAGGAGAATATGCTGGAGCCAAGTAAGACCACATTCCATGGCATTGTGCCGGGACTTTCGTGTGCCCCGATGGGCAAGATCCGGATGGATGTCATGTTTGGCAGCCGGGATAACTGCAGGGTGGAAAATCTCATGTTCGAGGTGGTTGATCTGGAAAGCCCCTACCATGCTTTGCTGGGAAGGCCGGCATTGGCAAAGTTCATGGCCTCTACGCATGTTGCGTACCTGAAAATGAAGATGCCGGGGCCCAGAGGGGCGATCACCATCATTGGTGATTACAAGCGTTCGATGGCATGTGCAACAGCCGGGTCTAACCTGGCCGAGACTCTGATCGTTGCAGAGGAAAAGAAGAGGCTCAAGCGAGCAGTGGAGATTGCTGAAACGGTCGTGGCCGGCAAATCTATGCCGGGCATGGCAAATCCCGGTGGCAGTGCTTCTTTCCAAGTGGGCAAGGAAGTCAAAAAGGTGCCTCTGGATGAAGTTTTCCCGGAGCGCCATGCCCTCGTCGGGGCAAGTTTGGATCCCAAATAGGAAAGCGAGCTCATCAGCTTCCTCCGTGAGAATCGGGATATCTTTGCATTGTCTACTTCAGACCTGCAAGGTGTGCCGAGGGAGCTGGCTGAGCACGCATTGCATGTGAGACCGGATGCTAAGCCGGTAAAGAAACCGCTCCGGCGGAATGCGGATGATAGGAGGAAGGCAATATGGGAGGAAGTGGCCAGGCTCCTAGCCTCGGGCTTTATCAAGGAAGTACTGCATCCGGACTGGGTGTCTAATCCGGTTCTGGTGGAAAAGAAGAAGGATGAGCCCGCCATAGTAAAAGTATGGCGGATGTGTGTTGATTACACTAACTTGAACAAGGCATGCCCTAAAGATCCATTCCCGCTCCCTCGGATAGATCAAGTGATTGATTCCACAGCTGGATGTGGACTGCTATCATTTGTAGATGCCTATTCTGGTTTCCACCAGACCCCATTGTATGAGCCGGATCAAATAAAGACATCCTTTATTACCCCGTACGGGGCTTATTGCTATCTCACAATGCCGTTCGGTTTAAGAAATGCCGGCGCAACTTACCAGAGATGTATGCAGAAGTGTTTGCATGATCAAATAGATAAAAATGTGCAGGTATATGTCGACGATGTCGTCATAAAGACCAAGGAGAGCAAGACTCTCATAGATGATCTCCGGGAAACCTTTGGAAACCTGAGGAGATTCCGGATGAAGTTGAATCCGGCTAAGTGTACCTTCGGTGTGCCGGCGGGCAAGTTGCTCGGCTTCCTTGTTTCCAGCCGAGGTATTGAGGTGAATCCCGGCAAGATTCGCGCCATAGAAAGGATGAAGCCACCGACAGATTTTAAGGAAGTACAGAAGTTCACTGGGTGCCTCGCATCCCTGAGCCATTTCATAAGCCGGCTGGGAGAGAAAGCTTTGCCGTTATATCAGTTGATGAAGAAGTCCGACACATTTGTCTGGACAACGCAAGCAGATGCAGCTTTCAAGGAATTGAAACAGATGTTGTCAACAGCACCGGTATTAGCGTCTCCGATGCCCCGTGAGCCGATGTTGCTCTATATAGCGGCAACCAACAGGGTTGTCAGTGCAGTGGTAGTAGTGGAGCGAGAGGAGGGAGGCAAAACCGTGCAGCGGCCGGTATATTATCTGAGCGAAGTCCTCTCTACCTCAAAGCAAAACTACCCACACTATCAGAAGATGATTTATGGTATCTATATGGCGGCCAAGAAGCTCAAGCATTACTTCCAAGACCATCCAATCCGGGTAGTGGCCGAGGCCCCTATCTCGGAGATCATAGGCAACAAAGATGCCAGTGGCAGAATAGCCAAGTGGGCAATAGAGTTGTCACCATATACACCTCAGTATGATAAGAGGGATACAATCAAGTCCCAGGTGTTGGCTGACTTCTTTATTGACTGGGCCGAGATACAATATGAGCCACCATTGCCAGATGCAAATTATTGGAGGATGCATTTCGATGGGTCCAAGACAATCCATGGCCTGGGAGCCGGCATAGTTCTCAGTTCACCAAAGAATGACCAATTAAGATATGTCCTGCAGATTCATTTTGCAGCATCAAATAATGTGGCGGAATATGAGGCACTGGTGCATGGCCTGAAGGTGTCTAAGGACATAGGAATTCGCCGGATTATGTGTTTCGGTGATTCTAACTTGGTGATTCAGCAATGTTCCGGCATATGGGATGCGCATGATGCAAACATGGGGTGCTACCATTTCCTGGTGCAACAGATAAGTGGTTACTTCGAAGGTTGTGAGTTCCGGCATGTTCCCCGGGCTCAGAATGAAGCAGCCGACACATTGTCCAAGCTGGGATCTTCCAGAGATTCAATCCCGCCCGGCATTTCATTGGAGCATCTGAGGAAGCCGTCAATCAAGCCCTCGCCGGAGTCATCTTCCATTTATGTCCCGCCGAGTCCGGAGGATGCAGTTCCAATGGAGATAGATGCCGGAGCAAGGTCAGATAACCCGGGGACTGTTTTCTCATTCCCGGGGACTGGGCCGACATATGCGGTGAGCGCAGTATTCCGGGGCAGAAATAGGGGCAAGGGTAAAATGTACCAAGAGGTTGTGCCGGTATAGCTGGGGACTGCTCCGGCATACCCGGGGACTGATCCCTCAGTCCCGGGGACTTCGCAGCCCATGCAGATCGATTATGTTTCGGTCGAAATGATGGAATTAGATCAGGCAGTGTTCACTGTCAGGGAAGTGCCCTCATGGGCACGTCCTATCATGGACTTCTTGGTGGATGATGAAGTGCCGGCGGATGAAACCGAGGCACGCCGGATTGCAAGGAGATCCAAAGGATATACCATCATAAACAAGGAAATATACAAAAGAAGTGTCACCGGAGTATTGCAGAGGTGCGTTGAATCTGCGGAAGGTCTGGAGATGCTCCGGGAAATTCATCAGGGGGAGTGTGGTCACCATGCTTCATCCAGAGCATTGGTGGCAAAGGTATTCCGGCACGGGTTTTATTGGCCAACGGCACTGCAAGATGCAGAAGACTTGGTCCGGAAATGCAATGGGTGTCAGAGATATGCCCACCAGATTCATCAGCCGGCATCTGCCTTGAAGACTATCCCGATAACCTGGCCCTTTGCTGTTTGGGGCCTGGATATGGTCGGGGCTTTTAAGCCGGCAAGGGGAAAAATGACCCATATCCTGGTCATGGTGGACAAGTTCACCAAGTGGATTGAAGTGAAGCCCATAAGCAAGTGTGATGGTCACACAGCTGTGAAATTCTTAAAAGATATAATCTTGAGATATGGTGTTCCCCATGGTATCATCACTGACAATGGGTCGAACTTTGCCCAAGGGCCATTTTCCAGATTTTGTGAGGAGGTGGGAATCCAGCTGGACATTGCGTCGGTCGCTCACCCTTGTACCAATGGCCAAGTAGAGAGGTCAAATGGACTAGTGTTATCCAGCATAAAACCTCGGCTGATAGAGCCACTGGAGAAAACTCCGGGATGTTGGCTAGATGAATTGCCGGCAGTGCTTTGGAGTTTAAGGACAACTCCGAATAGGTCAACAGGCTACACACCATTTTTCCTGGTGTATGGAGCAGAAGCTGTGCTTCCAACAGATGTAATACATGATGCACCAAGAGTAGTGCTATATACTGAGGAAGAGGCTAAAGAAGCCAGGGAAAACGATGTTGATCTGCTAGAGGAAGCAAGAGAAATAACTCTGTCAAGAACAGCAGTATATCAGCAGAACCTCAGACGCTATCATGCGCAGAAGGTAAATCCAAGAAGATTCCAAGAGGAAGATCTAGTACTCCGGCTAAGGCAAGGCACAGAGGGCCGGCATAAGTTAACTCCTCCATGGGAGGGGCCATTCATTGTGAGCAGAGCTCTGCACAATGATGCCTATTATCTTATAGATGCGCAGGCCCCCAAGAAGGACAAGGCGGACAGGTCCGGAGAAGAAACCAAGAGACCATGGAACATAGCTCTACTCCGCCCCTTTTACTCCTGAGCAGCACAATGTATGTATTTCCATATTTTGCTTTGTGTGCCGGTGCTTTATGCCGGCACAAGACTAATGAAGGAGGTGTCGGCATCCCGGAGAGAGCGGGCACTGTCTCCGAGATATATCGTTGTTTATTTTCAGTTTTCGTTATATGCCGGCTGGCTTGATTTGAATATTTCCTATGTCGGCCTAGTAATGTGTCGGCACCAAAGGCCGCTCTTCGACTCAGCTGCTGTCTGAAACCCGGCTTCATGGCTAGCAAGAGTAGATGCCAGAGATTGTCTACACATGGAAAATGGCTAAGGAAGTGTAAATCAAGCGAACCGACATATATGTTAAAACTAAAGATAAAACTTGAAATGTCGGATGATTTGAAATCTAAGTTTCAAAGTTAAAGTACTGTATGTTCAATGAAGCAACCTTGAGACTCATACATCGAAAGCCAAAAAAGGTAGACAAGTAGCCAAGGTTGTGAAGTTGAGGGAACAGGAAAACAAACTCGGTGACTTAGCCAAAAGATGATCCGGCATTGATAAAGAAGCAAACCAAGATAAAACTTGTTCAGGTAGCAAACCAAAGGAAATTAAACGTATATCTTACAATTGCACCCGGCATTCCGGGGATCTGATGAAACTTAAAGTTTTTGGTGCTGCAAAGTCAAGGAGCAGCGGCAGAAGCAGAGCCGCCGGCTGGAGGAGCTGTAGCGGTGGAGATGTCGGCCTCATGGGTGCCGGACCCAGCAGATGGAATGGAGCCATCACCTCCGCCCGGGACAGATGCATATTCCGGAGCATCAGTGTCGGCCTCTTCAGCTTCCTCTTCGTCTTGGCTGGAATCGGAGCCCTCAGCATCAGCAGCATCCTTGGCATCGTCTGCTGTCTTTTCCGGCTCGCGGATGTCCCGGACAAAGGCATCGGTGTCGGCATAATCCACATAACTGTGGGCCAGTTCCCGCCGACGCCGGATGTGTTCCGGATCCGTGGTCCAGATGGATCCTTCGTGCACGGTGCGCAAAGTCTCCAGATCGGCTTTTTCATACCAGGAGAGGAAGTAGCTGAGAGCTTCATCAGCTCCTACCCTCGCGCCGGAATCCCGCCATTCCCGGAGGTGAACCTTGGCAAGCTGCAGATCATTGCCGAGATCAACAGGATCAGTCGGCGTCCTTTGTCCCGGCCAGAGGGCAGAGAATGCCTCCTGGGCGCCATAAAAGAGTTCTTCTGTGTAGAGGGTCATGGCGTTCTTCCGGGATTGCAGGGCCAACAGCTGCTCCGACATGTCCCAGTTGGCCGAGTCAACCGGAACACCCCGGGATTCTCGATCCAACTGCAGAGCCCTCTCAATGTCTTCGACGGAAGCGGGAAACATGTCTGAGAAATAGAAAGCATGTTAGCAAAAGAGTATGTGCCGGCGCAAAGGTTGTGCCAGAAAATGTCATGATATGTCGGGCAGGATAAGGGAAAAAGGATTTGAAGCTTACTGGCGAGGTCAGCATTGAGCTGTGCGACTGTAACTTCCCATTTAGTGGCCTGCTCCTTCAAGCTGAACAGTTCGGCATGGGCGTTGGAGGCATCAGTCTCGGAGGTGACGAGCAGCTCCTGGGCCTTTTTGAGTTGGCCCTCCCTCTGCTCCTTCTCATCCAGAAGCTCGGCAATGCGGCCCTTCAGCTGCTCTATCTCGACCTTGTGAGCGGCATCCCGGTCGTCCAGTTGCTTGGCCACATCCACTAAGGACATACAGTCCTGGTGGCGTGCCTCCAGTGCAGCTTTATCATCTGAAAAGATTTGAAGTCAAAACAAGGTGAAGATAGAAAACAGTGACAAGAGATAAAGGATTTGAAGTATAAAGTGTCTATTCGGGTGACGGCAGGATCCGGCATACCTGTCAGCTCCTTCACCCTCTTGACAAGCTCGGTGACTTGGGCTTCGGCACCAGCTGCAGAATGGCGGAAAAAGGTTATGTGTCGGCATATTAAGGTGTGCCGGCAAAGGGACTATGAAGAAAAAAGAAGGCAAGACAGCCGGCGTATATGTCGGATGAGTTTACCTTTCTGGCGCAGTTCCAGCAAGACCTTGCTATGTGCGTCAGATAGCTTCCGGTGCTCGCACACCAAGTCATGGAACATGTCGGCGCGTGTGTTGTTCATGCGCTGCAAAAGTGTTAGGATTTGAAAGGTTATGAGAAAAGTCTAGCATGCCAGTACAATTGAAGATTATACGAAATACTCAGGCTGTTGAAGACCTGGCACAGGTGCTGCACACCTATCCCGGCTCTCGGTGACTAGGATTTGAAGCTCGAGACGAGCTTATATCTCGGTCAAGAGGATTTGAAAAATAATTAAGAGGTGAAATAGTTAGAGACCCGGCACAGGTGCTGCGCACCTATCCCGGCTCTCGGTGACTAGGATTTGAAGCTCAGACCGAGCTCATATATCGGCAGGTAATCTGAGAGCAGCTAGCTAAAAGAGTATTGGAAAATCCCGGATGTCCGTATCCCGGACAGCCGACATTTTCGGGGACTGGGGATATGTGTATAGGTAGAGAGGACTTACGTTGGTGGCATCGGCCAATTGGTGAAGTCTCTGCTGGAGGCTGAGGAGCTCGCAGGCAATCGGTATGGGCTTCGCGGCCAGGATGTCCGATGGATTGCCAGTGGCCGAGGCTTCGGCCATCTTCTTGCTCCTGGAATCCGCTGTGTCCATATTGCCAGCGTCATTCCACCTGACACAGTGCTCCTTAAGAGACCCAAGGCTCTGGTCACTTTTCGTCTCCAGGGGGACGCGGCCCTCAAGTTCCGGCGTGTCAAAGAAGCTGGGCCGGTAGCCAGGCCGGGTTGCTGCCCTGCCAAGATGCAGGGCCAAGGCAGAGCTTGGCCGGGACGCTGCTTTAGAAGGAGCGGTGGCGGCGGACGGTGTACCGGACTTGGTCGGCTGGAACTTGAGGGTGCCGGACTTGACCGGGGCAGAGGTCTTGTCCGGGATGAGGGTCTTGGCCGGAGCAGCGGTCTTGGTTGGTGCTGGAGTCTTCTCAGTAGAGGGAGTCTTGGGCGCGGGTTGTTCCAGCGCGGCCGGTGCAGCTTGGCCAGCAGAGGCAGGTTCCGGAGTAGTCCGGACTGCCGGCACTGCAGGGCCCTTTCCCTTGTTGTCTATGCCGGCGCTCTTGTTGCTTGCGCCGACATCTTCAGTTGTGCCGGCGTCGTTGGTGGGCGCGCCGGAGTCTGGGGCATCTTGGTGGGCTCCAGTGTCCATGTGGACATCAGAAGCCGAAGGTTCCTGTTGAGCCCCCGAGTCCATGTGGACGTCGGGGGCAGAGATATCTTGTTCCGGCGGAGGATCGTCCTTCGCCGGGGAGGTGGTCTTGTCAGGCGCAGGCGAAGATGCCGGCGCCGGGGAGGTCGTGTGACTAGCAGATGGTATGTCGGAAGTGGCAGTTTCCGCCGGCTTGGTAACCTTCGGGCCGCCACTCGAGCCAGAAGCTTGTTCCGGCGCAAGAGGAGCCCTGAAAGAGAGAAAATACCAAGTTAATAATCAAGGCAAGAGATATGTCGGAGGAAATGCAAAGAAAAGAAACTTACCCCGAGGCAACAGGCCTCTGTTTCTTCGGAAAAGGCACGCCAACCTTCTGCCTCTTCTGTTGCTGAGGTGTGTCGGGCTGGGGCTTCACGCCTCGCTTCCGGCCGGCACGTCCGCCGGTGGAAGGAGGTCCCTGGTTCAGAGGGGCGGCGTCGACAACCATGTCGTCCGGAATAGCTGAGGACGGCATTGGAAAGGCGTAAGCAACAGGTGTTTCTGGAAAAGCATAAGCAAGAGGTGTCGGGCAGATACACGTCGGGCAGTCTTCATTGGAATCGTCGTCACTCCAGTCTTGAGTGAAATGCCGGGATGAAGAGCCCTTACCCGAGGCAGCTGCAGCACGGGTGCTCCGGGGTAGCTTGTCCCAGTGATCCGGATCTTCAACATCCGCAGCAGTGCGGTCTGCCGCGATCTTGATCCGGGAGTTCTCCATACTCTGGAAGCTGAACTTCTGCATAATGCAAAGTAAATGGGTCAGAAGTAAGAAATATGCCGGTGCAAGAAGTATCTCGGATCAAGCATTATAAGTATGCCGGCAAATAACAAATCTCAGGTCATGCATGATAAGTATCTATATGCCGGACAAAAGAGTATGTATCGGACAGAGTATTTACCGTTGGGGCGGGCCGATCCTGGCTGTATGGTTCAAGTCCCCAAGCAAAGGTGGCCTGAGAGGACTTGCAGACGTCCTTGATCCACCGCAGAATGTCGGCAGGGGTCAGCTCATGTGTAGAATGCCGGGTGGGGTCCATGGGCCCGCTCATCTGGCAGATTTTGTGTGACCGGCGCTGCAGAGGAGAGACGCGCCGGCTGATGAAGCATGCCACTAGATCTTGAGGGGTAAGGCCGACATCCCGGAGCTCGCCCTTAACCCGGTGGAGCGCGTTCAACGGCATCACCGAGTTCTTCGGGTTGTAGGTCCAATTCTTCATAGCCAAGGGTGGCTCGTCCACAAATGGCGGCAGGTTGAGCAGATCCACGTTGGTGGTGTTCTTGACGTAGAAGAAGCTTTTCTGCCACTTCTTGCAAGATTCGAGGAGTTCCACCTTGGGGAAGTCCGAGCCCTTCCGGGACATGATGGTGGCCGCGCCACAAAGGGTCATGGGGCGGTCCTTCTTCTCCTGGGCCGTCTCCGGCGGGTCATCCTTGCTCCGGGGCAGCTCTTGGACGACTTGCTTCCGCAGTTGGAAGTACTTCGCCCAGGCTTGGGAGAAGGGCTCTATGCCGGCGAAGCCTTCGCAGAATGCGGCGAAGGCGGAGAGGATCATCACCGCGTTCGCCGGGATATGGTGAAGCTGCAGGTCGTAGGTGTCGAGGACGTCCCGGAAGAAGTCCGACGCCGGCAGGCCGAAACCCCGCTCGAAGTGGGCGATGAAGACGACTCGTTCGCCGGGTTCAGGTGCCGGCGCAGTCTCTCCCGCAGGTAGCCGGCATGCTACACCCTCCGGCACTCTCCTGGTGGAGGTGACCCAGGATATGTCGGCCGGGGTAACCTCCGACCCCTCCCAGCCTGAGCATCCTTGGACACGGGCCGGGTTATCTTCCTCTGGGGCCGAGGTACCCGTCATGCTTGAGGAAGCCATCTGGATGGCCGGAACAAGGCGTGATAGCCGGAGTCCCGTGATGTTATTCCTATCAAGGCCGGAGAAAAGAGGGAGGTTAGTCTCTCCGGCATACCGCGCTCACCAATGTTAGCAGAAATAGAAGATCTACCGAGGCAGTTAAAACCAGAGACAAACAAGGGTAAAACTTCTAAGGAAGAACACCTGCGAATTGCTAAGGAACGTTGCTAGCAATGCTAGTCGAATCAAAAGGATAACAAGCAGAGGAACTACAGTAGATCTATGCAAGTATGGTTACCAATGCGAAGCTATAGAGAAGCAGAAAAGATGAAGAACAGAGAAAGAGGAACTCACCGGAGCTTGGCCGACGGCGGTGGAACAGCGGCAGCGAGCGTGCAGAAGAAGGTCCAATCTCCCAGCAATGTCGTGGAGGAAAGAGGCGGCGGCGGCGGCGTCGTTGACAGAGATGTCGGGCGTCGTCGAGCGTCGACGTCGGCGTGGAGCAGATCGACGGTGGCGGCGATGCTGGTCCTCTGCTCTTCAGTCCGGCGGTGAAGCGCAGGAGGCAAAGGGACAGGGGAGGAAGACGATGGTGTGGGGTAAAAAGGATAAGTTTACCCCCGCCGCCCTATTTATATGCCTACTAGGTAGGGGTCGTGGGGATGGTAGTGCTCCACTACCCCGACCGTTTCTGCGGTGAGTCGCCACGTGGCAGCACGGAGTGGGGCGGCGGTTCCTGTAACCGTGCCACTAGGCCATGATGGCGAGGAGTAACTGCGCTGTGAACCGTCATATCGTGTGACCGTTCGAGGTGGCAGGGCAGTTGCAAGTTTCGATGCAAACTGTCAGGCTTGGCTTCTCAAGGAAGTCTCCTCTATATGTCGGCATAACTGCCCGAAGAATAAGTTCCGTCCGGAATACCCTCAAGGTCGGCCGGATTAATTTGTGGAGAAGGGACAGTGGCCGGTATATGTGCGGATGTCCCGGCATATAATCTAATCGTCGATATATAACAATAGAGCCGGGATATAATGAAAAGAAGATGTGTTGAACCTGCCAAGGCCCCTCAGTCAAGATTGGGGGACCTCGACAGCTTCGGGGACTAATGTCGGGGGGATGACCCCCGGTAGGGTCAAGAGACTAGAAAGATACAAGGCTTATGGTTGACTTTATGTCGGATTATCAAGGAAGGGCCTGGCCGGAATATATGAGCATCGGCCAGGCCGGCACATATGTGTATCCCGGTTAATGTCTGGATATGCCGGATATACCGGGATACTAACTGAGGAGTGCCGGAATATGCTTAGATATGCCGGCCTAACTTATATGTTATATCGTGCAGGAGCAGGGTAAGCCGGATTACCCGACCTTCATAGGCCGTTGGTCCGGCATATATGTCCAGGATATGGCCAACGGTCATATCCGGGATACAGAAGTCAGCTAAGATGTCATGTCCCTACAATCAAGGAGAGACTCTGCTCAGTATGGAGAAGTATCAGGGTGACAGGGTGCACAGTGGTGGTCTACCTACCCTCATTGTGCACAAGTACAGAGCTTACCTCACAGAGGTAAGGTCACAGTTCAAGAGGTACAAGGTACAGGGATATGAAGTCCCATCGAGAGCAATCAGGGAGAAAGTCAAGGGTCGCTGCGTTCGTCAGCAAGTCCTGTTTGGAGTGTAGTTCGTGTCTTCTGGTCTCTTGTGACCGTTGTAACCCTGGCCACCACTATATAAGGTGGCACAGGGAGCCCTAGCAAGGGGTTGGTCACTCTGTGTTCCTACACTTAGCAGTTCAACTTCCTCCTCTAGCAGAGAGCTTGGAAGCACCATTGTTGTATACTCCAACGATCCAGATATATACAACCAGTAGAGCAGGAGTAGGGGTGTTATCTCCTGACGAGAGCCCCGAACCTGGGTAGATCTGTGTTCCTTTCTGTCGTGCTTTTTAGCTCGTTCCCCTCTCCCGAATCCTCCAGCATCTAGTTCGGCCCCCATTTAAGCCATCCTATGGCATATGTTGTTTCACCACGACGACAGAGCAAGCCAACAAATTCGCTAATGGAGAGGACGCGTATAACAACAAAAGAGGACATTCACCAGAAGTCGACAGAATAAGTAGACAGAGGAGACGACACCGCAGCAGGGATAACCAAGGAAGGCGAAATCAGGTAGCCGCGGGTTACGTACTAGAAGAAGAGGAAGGATATGAAAGCAGGAGGTTTCAGGCAAAAGGAGTAGAAAAATCGAGATACTCCGGTCCTTCGACCGAGGATATGCTATACGGACCTTGTCGAATCCACTACGCGTACCTCGACGGGAAAAGAGTCTCAAATCACCAGATGAAGGATTGCAGGACATTCGTAAGGTTGCAAAGTGCCATGAGCTCAAAACAAGAAGGGAGGCAAGGAGAAAGACACAGAAGTCAAGGATATCAAGTGCAAAAGCTAGCAAGGCACTTAGAGTCAAAAGTGTACATATCAGCCATGATTCAACCGGTACCCAAGTCGAAGAAGGAGCAAAAGAGCATATCCAGGCAAGTCAACCTAGCAATATCATCACCACCAGCTACCACAGAGTACCTGCGGTGGTCAGAACAACCAGTAAAGTTTAGCAGAGCAGACCACCCGAGGAAAGTTCCCAGGCCAGGTCACTCGCCTATGGTTTTGAAAGCATACATAGGAGGGTACGACATCGGAAGAGTGTTCATGGATGCAGGAAGTGGCATTAACTTAATATATGCCAGAACCTTGAAGGCAATGTGCATCTCGCTGATGAGCCTGAAACCAACAGATTACTCTTTCCACGGAATAGTACCAGGAGCCGCAAACTACCCTTTGGGGAGAATAGAACTCGACGTCTGCTTTGGCAATAGCGGAAACTACCGAAAAGAGAAGCTGGAATTTGAAGTAATGGATTGGCCGTCACAATATCATGCAATCCTGGGGCGCCCAGCATTTGCAAAATTCATGGCAGTACCGCACTACGCGTATCTTACGTTAAAAATTCCAGGTCCCAATGGAATAATCACAGTACAAGGGAGCTTTGAAGTAGCCAATACATGTGACAGGGAATTCAACAGGATGGCGCAAACCTTCGGCATGATAGCGGAGTACGAGAGGTTAAAAGGAGAAACGGATCACAATGTACTACCCGACGTTGGACGATCCCTGCCAGATCAGGCTTTCGACACGTCTCAGGACTCGAAGAAAATCCAGGTCCATCCTACAGATTCAAGCAAGACGACATCAATTGCGGTGAACTTGGATCCCGCATAAGAAAGCGCGCTCGTCGAGTTCCTCCATGAGCGCTGGGAAATCTTCTCCTGGTGTCCATCAGACATGCCAGGGGTTCCCAAGGAACTCGTCGAGCACGCACTAAACATAGATCCCAAGGCAAAGCCAGTCAAGCAGCCATTGCGACGATTCGATGAACCTAAGAGAAAGGCAATAGCATCAGAGTTGCACAGGCTAGAAAATGCCGGATTTATCAGAGAAATCAAAACTTTGAGTTGGGTGTCGAACCCAGTCATAGTACCCAAGAAGAACACAGACGTACAAAGAGTATGTGTCGACTACACATCTCTCAATAAGCATTGTCCAAAGGATCCTTTCCCTCTACCCTGCATCGATCAGATAATCGATTCAACAGCGGGATGCGTGAGGCTTTCATTTTTGGACGCATACTCTGGCTACAATCAGATCAAATTGAAGAAACAAGATGAAGAAAAAACGGCCTTCATCACACCATATGGAGTGTTTTGCTACCAAGTAATGCCGTTCGGCCTAAAAAATGCAGGAGCAACGTATCAATGGATGATGCAAAGTTGCCTCGGAAGCCAAATAGGGCGCAACATACAAGTCTACATTGACGATGTAGTCATCACCACAAGAGAGGAGAAATCTCTAATCAGCGACTTGGCAGAAACTTTCGACAACCTGAGCAGGTACAAGCTCAAGCTTAACCCGACAAAGTGCTCCTTTGGCGTATCAGCAGGACAACTTTTAGGGTTCCTGGTATCAGCACGAGGAATAGAGGCGAACCCAGAAAAGATTCAAGCAATTTTGACAATGGGGAAACCCACGAAACTACACAACGTACAGAAACTTGCAGGACGCGTCGCGGCACTAAGTCGCTTCGTCGCTCGGCTAGGGGAGAAGGCGCTTCCTTTTTATGCACTTATGAAGAAGTCAGACGATAAATTCGAGTGGACAGATGAAGCAGACGCAGCGTTTGCACAGTTGAAAAAAGTGCTTTCCACGCCACCAGTGCTGGTCGCACCGAAAGAAAAAGAGCCACTACTATTGTACATCGCCGCAACCCATCAGGTGGTGAGTACAATATTAGTAGTCGAAAGAAGCGAAGAAGGAAAAGCCCATGGCGTTCAGAGGCCAGTATATTTCATCAGTGAAGTGTTGTCTCCAACAAAACAAAGGTATCCGCACTACCAGAAATTGGCATATAGTGTCTTCACAACCGCACGAAAACTACGACAGTACTTTTCGGTGCACCCAATTATAGTGGTGAATGAGGCGCCATTGTCGAACATATTGAATAATCCTTCAGCAACAGGACGTGTCTCTTTGTGGGGAATCGAGTTATCTCCCATGGACATCACGTACGAAAAAAGGAAGGCGATCAAGTCACAAATATTGCCAGATTTTACGGCAGAGTGGCTGGAGCTGCAGAGCACAGGACCACCAGATTTATCCAGTGTTTGGACAATGTACTTCGATGGTTCTAAAAGAGTCCAAGGCGCAGGCGCAGGAGTAGTGTTGATATCACCTCATGGCGACAAATTGAAGTACGTCTTAAGGATGAGCTTTCCACAGGCTTCTAACAATGAAGCAGAGTACGAGGCTTTGTTGCACGGAATGAAGATGGCTAAAGCATGTGGAGCAACTCGCCTAAAAATATTTGGAGATTCCAACCTTGTTGTCCAGCAAGTTGTGAACAGATGTGACACAATCAATGACAACATGATGGCCTACAAAAATTTGTACCATTATCTCGAAGGAATGTTCGATGGATGCGAAGTCTCGCACGTAAGCAGGAACAACAATGAAGAAGCCGACAATTTAGCAAATATCGGGTCACAGTGTTTACCTGTGCCATCCGGAGTATTTTGGGAGGAAATAGTGGAAAGATCAATAAAAAGTGGAAAAAGTTCGACTACTACAGCAGGCTCGGGGGCTACATCAGAACCAGAGGAGGTCATGATGATAGAAGAAACATGGATGCAGCCATATCTTGCATACATGATAAATAAAAAGTTACCAGAAGATGCAGTGGAGGCCAAGAGGATAACTCGAAGATCGAAAGCGTTTGTCGTGTTACAGGGGAAATTATACAAGAAAAGTATTACTGGCGTTTTGCAGCGTTGTGTAACGCCCCAAGAAGGACAAAAAATACTACAAGACATACATGGTGGAGTATGCGGCCATCATGCTAGCAGCAGAGCAATAGCAGCAAAAGCTTTCCGAGCAGGATTCTATTGGCTCACAGCCATCGAGGACGCAAAAGATATAGTTCGAAAGTGTGAAGCATGTCAAAGGTTTGCATCTAGACCGCACGCACCAGCAGCGGAACTACAAACAATACCATTATCTTGGCCTTTTGCACAATGGGGCCTCGATATGGTGGGAAAGTTGCACAAATCCTGGCCAGGAGGGCATGTCTACATGCTAGTGGCCGTCGATAAATTCACCAAATGGGTGGAAGCGGCCCCGGTGACAACTCAAGATTCTACAGCAGCAATCAACTTCATCAAGTCCATAGTTTTTCGTTTTGGTGTACCATACAGCATCATCACAGACAACGGGACGAATTTCACTTCAAAGGAATTCAAGAGTTACTGCGAAGGATTAGGGATCAAGCTAAAATTCGCATCGGTGGCGCACCCGAAGACAAACGGGCAAGTCGAAAAAGCTAATGGCCTGATATGTAGCGGGATAAAAAAGAGGCTCCTAGCGCCTCTCGAGAAAGCCAAGAGCGCTTGGGTAGAAGAATTGCCCTCCGTTCTTTGGAGTCTAAGAACTACGCCTAATGCAGCAACTCAAGAAACTCCTTTCTTCTTGGTTCATGGCGCAGAAGCCGTGCTTCCAGTCGAGGTTACACACGAGGCTCCAAGAGTGACAGCATATGACGAGACAACATCAACAGAAGCATTGCAGGATGATGTCGATGCGCTAGATGAAGCAAGAGATAAAGCATTAGAAAGGGCTACGCAGTATCAACAGAGTCTACGAAACTACCATAGTTGTCGAGTTCATCCACGATCCTTCGTAGTGGGAGACCTAGTTTTGCGACTCAGGCAAGACAGCCACGGCAAGTTGGAGTCCCCTTGGGTGGGACCTTATATCATCACTGAAGTAATACCTGGAGGAGCATATCGACTACAAGACAAGAAGACTGGGAAGGATGAGAGCAACCCATGGAATGCAGAGCAGCTACGACGTTTTTACGCGTAGAATGCGTATAGTGGTATTAATAAATTCGAGTTAACCTTCTGAACCTAGAACATGAGGCCACAGGTCAGGTTCTTTGGGTTGAACTCGACAAAATTGTACAATAATTATTTCTTCGCCTTGGGGGCTTCAACCCTCGGATCGTACGAAAGGAATTCTTATCACGACTTGGAAGACTCTTTTCATTGAAAGGTTGTGCAGTCAACCCGATCAATATTCAAACACTATGGTTCACAAAGGAACCCGATATTCTTGGTTCACAAAGAACCCGATAGATGGAAAGCATACCTCAGAACAATAAACTTGTTTTCTTGGTACTAGCAAAAGCGTCGACATAAAATACGACGATTCATTACAAGGGAATATGGCAACAAGGACATTATCAAATGATATTACATAAAAAGCAAAATCCTAATGGAGGTGGACTTCAGCTTCATATTTCTTCTGGCAGAGGGTGCCGTCGTAGATCTTCACGTCGAACTTCGACGTGCCAATGTGAAAATCGAAGGCCATGAAGAAGCCTTGGTGGATGTCGTGGTCTTCTGCGAACTGCGACCAGCCACCCTTAAAGTATTGCTCGCCGTCGCCATCATACCACACCTCCACCTCGTATGGGACACCACTGCCAGACTTTTCGCGGAGAACCGCCTCTCGCAGTTCGCGCCCATCCATGAAGTTGGTGAAGCTCAGCGGCAGGCGCTGAATCTCGCGGCACTGCGCCATGGCGATGCAGAGGAAAGAAAAGATCCGGGGAGGTGCAGCAGGAGCAGCGGAAGTAGAAGGAGGAGGAGCGACTGGACCTGGAGCAGCGCCAGTCACCTTGGGCTTGTTCTTGCTACCAGGTGGGCGCGCGGGGCGACGTTTAGCCGGAGCGGCCGATGATGATACTGCCACGGCCAGAGTATTGGTGTTCTTGTTCTTGCTTCCACGAGGGCGACCTCGGCCTCGAGGCGCCACCGGAGAACCAAGATTCAGATGGGAGCCATCTACATCAGCCATGAGGACAAAGGAAGAAAGAAAAACCCTAGATGAAGGGAGAAGATGATGCGGCGGAGGAGGAATTGGATTAGGGTTTTTTACCCTTGATAGAGGATGCTTTATTTATAAGCACGTATTATCGGGCCCCGTGCTAAAACAAGGCCCGTCAACATATTTTAGAATAGGAGTTAAATTCTGCACACAGCAGACGATAATATCAAAGAGCAAGAAAGAGAAGATCGTGGTCGTATGATATGAAAACCTCGACTTGGACTTGGGGGTTTGCAAACAGTAGACGGTTAAACAGAAGGAAGAAGACATGAACTTTGAGCCTATGCTTGACTACAAGTATCCAAACATAGCCTCGGGGGCTACTCCCATCGGGAGCGCTGAGCGCGCACCCGATAGAAAAAGAGGAAGGGTAAGTATACAAATCTCGACTATGTAGTCGACAAAAGTGCAGAGAGATTACTCCCATCGGGAGCGAAGAAAATTACTTTAAATCCGAATTTCTTTGATTTCATCAGTCAAGAATTTGGCTGCGACATAAGATTCTCGGGTTACGTTATCGCAACGAAACTCGAATGCCGTGATTTATCACGAAGGTAAGACCCCAGGATCCGTCCTGTGTGGCCTGGTATACGCACATGGATGCGCTCTGCTGGTATGTATCCGTGTCTACGACGCGAAGAAAATCCTGGTGGACGCACTGGGTACCTTGAGAACTACCGGGATTCATTCTTTGTAAGTCCTAAATGCGGCAAAAGAGTGGGTTTGACCGGTATCCCGAATTCAAGTCCAAGGGGATTGAATTTGAAGTAGGTGACAAGTATCTGTTCCGGCAGTTAACTGACCTCTTGATCCGTCAGAGTTGTCAGGCTTGTTCATCAAGACCCCTTGCGAACAAATTATCAAGTCGAAAGACCAACTCGAAGATTTGAAGATAAAGTCGAAGAATTGATCAAGTCGAAGATTTGGAGATTAGAGATTCAACCCGAATCTACAATTCAGGCAGAATCTCAGGGGCTACTGACAAGGGTATAGTTAATAGAGCCCGTTAGTTGAGTACCCCTAAGGCCCGTATAGCTAGGCCAAATTGTAATAATAGTCGAATACGAGTCTTTACCGTATATCAATATTGTAATCTGTATCGGACCCTACCCGATCCTCGAGACCTGGCCATCTATATATAGGGGCCAGGAGGGGACGGTCTAGGGGGGATTGAAAGCAAGCCAGGTTGAACACCCAAGTTTACTTTCGACACACACCTATTTCGACTAACTTTACCTTCGAGTTCATCCGACGCCTTATCTCCCCGATCCTAAGTCCTTCATCTAGGACATTTGTCGAGTTAACCCCTCGTCAACGACAAACAAAATAGTTATTTATGTTGAACACTTCCTTCCATCATCCACCACTTCCACACACACATTTCCCGCAGTTTTAGTTGTAGCTTTCATGTTTAGTTCATAGTTGTAGCTTTCTTAGTTTACTAGTATTTTCTATGTTTGTTTCCTTAATTTAGTTTCTTTGTATAATCGATCGTATAAGACGGTTATAGGATCATAGAGAACAGAGGTTTACCTTTAGCTTGTCGTGGGTTTGATGCAATACTTATCGAAACATTCTACACTGATTCCCTACATTTGTGGGTTATCAAGATACTTTTCTAGTGTTGTTGCCGGGAAGCGTAACGCTAAGCTTCTATTTCTTGTGTGCATTTTATTTGCTAGTTTTTAGTAGTTTGTTTTCAAGGAAAAGAAAATTAGTGAAAATAAATGATGAAGATAAGTAGTGGAGAAGTTGGGGCCGACCTTAAACATGTGTTGTTCATGCAAACTGAACCATTGAAAAACATTTATCATTAAAACTATTGTCCAATCACAAAAAAGAAGTGTTCTTCAGTGTTTGTTTGCTATGGAGTAAAGTGGTAATTCCTAACAATCAGTGGAGCTTGCATCTTGGATGAAACTATAATTATTATCTGTTTGAAAAACTAAACCTTTTGCAGGAACCAAAAGAATCATGAAGATAAAACATTTCTTTTGTGTGAAGTAAAGTGGTATCGACTTGGCAACCACACGTAGCTATCTGCCCTCCTTGTTGGGCGCCGACATAGGTCGATTTGCCGGGTAAAAATCTCTCGTAGGTACTTTTTTGGATCTGATATAGGCATACGTCCTTGTAGTGGTAGGTCAGTCGGAAATCCAATTCGAAACATGGGAGCATATGCTCCCGCGCCGGGAAAAACTATTTTGAAATGTCAAAAAATTCTAAACAAAAATTTCGCATGTACGTTTCAACATTTTAAGTGTGCACGCCAAGTTTCACCGAAAACCAACATTTTTTGTAGCTTGTGTAAAAAAGACAAAGAAATGTCTCATACAATGCCATTTTTTAAGACTAAATTTTGTCTTTTTTGCACACGACACATAAAATGTCGGTTTTCCGTGGAACGACTTTGTAAGCATATAGAATGTCGAGACATACGCGTCAAATTTTGTGTCCAAATTTTTTGACGTTTTGAAATGTATTTAAATCAAAATTTAAAAATCAGGAGCATATGCTCCCATGTGCCGAAACATCATTCCCTAGGTGAGTGCATGTGCATGATTTATCCCTAATTTTCTAGAATAATTTTAGTTGAGGTTTTGCCACAATCTTGTTGGACCAGAATCTATTTTAGTGGATTTGAATTCTAGAACTTGATCAAGTGGGTTTATTTTACAAAACTAGTCACAAATATCATGTTAAACTCTCACTAATTTTGCAATGATTTTATAAATTGAAAATACAAAAAATGATGGATTTCCTAATTCCGCCCTATTTGAAAATAGAGGAAAACAAAATAAATTATAATTTTATTTTAAATTAAAGAAGAATATATATTGTACATCTTGTATCTATTTTTAATAATTTCATGTTCCAAAACAAGAACTAGACTTTTAAGGTTTAAAAGAAGAAAATAAAAATAGGAGTTAATTAGGAAATAATGTTAAAATAATTTAGGTTTACCCTCACTTTCTACCCTCAACAGATGACTTGATGGGACTTGGGGTCACATGTTTGTTTTGTGTATAGGAAGCATTTACACAATACAACGGATATCCATTTCGGCTCACGGGAGCAAATGAACCCATTATCAGAAAATATATTTTAAAAGGTAAAAAAATTGGAACAAAAATTTTGTAGGTACATTCGGACATACTATGTTCACACACAAATTTTTGGAAAGAAAGAACATTTTTTGTGTCCTGTATAAAAAAGATAAATTTGTGTATGAACATATGACTATTTACAGGACATATTTTTGTCTTTTTTAACGATGCCATATAAAATGTTCTTTTCTATCAAAAACTTGTGTGGGGATATTGAATGTTCTGATCTACATGTGAAATTTATTTTTGATTCTTTTGACATTTTGAAATTTGTATTTTTATGTATTTTCTATAATAGGTTCATATAGATCTGGGAGCCAAAACACCTCCTCCCACAATACAAGTCTATCCAAGTGAAATAGAGCAAATAAACATTATACTTCAATTCGTTTTAAGAAGGAATAATATTTTCTATGAGGAAACATAGATTTAAAATAATTTATGTTTTACCCTCACTTTCTATGGTCAATAGGTGAACTTATGCTCTAGAGGTGGTCATGGAAAGATGATTGGAAATGGTTTTCAAAATGCAACTTGTTAGTTTTCCAGGAGATTGGTACAAAAGAGAAATCATGGGATATTTGAAATAGGTTTTTAATCAAGTCATAAAATAGTTTTAGAATCATTTTTTGAAACTAAATCTTTAGGTAGCATGCTATCGACTCAGTGCGTCAATTTGGCTCCCAAGCTCGCTCGGTCCCTTTATTTTGAACATCAAAAAAACTAATTTTGAAGTTCTAAAAAAACTGAAAATATATACATACAGGAAATAATGTATACTTTAAGTCTGCGAAGTATCAATCCAAAATACATTGTAATCTACTCTACACAAAAAAGACAAAATTATATATCTAGATGTATAAATAGTGCACCTTCAAATCTGATCAGATTTCTCCTTTTTGTCTAGCACGAAATAGAAAGTATTTCAGATTTAAATATTGTAGACTTAAAGTATACTCATTTCCTATATGCACATATTTTTTCAGAATTTTTTAGAACTAAAATATCAATTTTGAATTTATGAAATAAAAGGCTCTAGTGATGTTTGGCTCCAAATGCATTTTTCAGCTATCGACTTCCATAGCAACTTAAAATTAATTTTTTTGAAAATATTTTCAAAGTATTTTTTTAGGTTATTTTTTAAAGCATTTTGAAAACAAGATTATATAGATAATGGCATGGTTCGAAATAATCCTCTGGTCATGAAGATTTTCGTCGGCATGGGTCTTCCGCATCTTCTATTCGTTGTTTGTTATCAGAATAAGAGTTTGTGCGAATAATCATCTGTTTGACACAAGCTGACGTAGGCTTTATGATGCTGCTACAGAAGAATACATTACATAAAACAACCATAATTGGGGCTAATTTAATAGGTCGGTACCTATTTTTGGTAATTGTTCAAAAATCTAATAAGTCTAAGGCTACTTTAACATGTTAGTACCTATTTTTGTATTTTTCAAGGGGCGCAATTAGATCTGGTGACTGAGTTAAATCTCAGTCGCCGCATCATGTCATGTTTGCATGGTCTTCGTTACTTTGTACCAGACTTTTTTTGTTTGTTGGGTTAGAGGACTACTGTATCTGTCTATGGGCTGATTTATGTGTGCTAGAATGAACACTGAATTCGCGAGAATGCCTTGTTCTTGTTCAGGTAGTAAACTGCTAGCCAGCTTAAATTGGCAACCGTGCACACGTGACAATTCTTTTTGAAAAAAATGATGGACAAATTTTTATTGTATATCGGAGCATCTTCAAGTTCTATTGGAAATTTATAATAAATAACATAAATAACATTGATCTCTCACTCTTATTGGTGTCTTTTGTCTACGACAAGTCTATTTCTCTGCGACATTTGACACTAAAACGCGATTCGATGGTCGATAAAATGGATAAAAAATACAGTTACAATCCAAGTGAAAAAATTTCAAATGCAACTCATTTGCAACCGAATTTTTTTAGTTGCAACTTGAAAATCTCAGTTGCAACCCATGTGTGACTAGAAAAAATTCATTTGCAACTAATATGTATTAGAAGAAGTAGCCAATGGCTGCACGAATCTCAGCGTTCTAAAATTAATGGTTAGTAAGGTAACTGATCTCTAGTTAAAAATTATATGTCTGATTTCTAACAAATCTGTTTTTCAAAAATCTAACAAATAGGCTAGGCGTTACAAATTCTACAGATAATCGTTTGACACAGCTCTGATTGTAAATCTGATAAGTGGGGCCAATCTGTTATGCTGAGTTGGTAGCAGAGCTGAAGTGGACGTGGGACCCACCGGTCAGCGCCCCATCTTCTTTTCCTTCCTCTTCCTCCTCTGTCTCTTTCCAGCTAGATCGTGTCTTCGTCGCCATTTGATGCCACAATTTTTCGAAGGGCTTTTTTTTTGAAGGGCCTGATGGGACCAGAACCTATTTTAGTTGATTTCTACAATAGAGAGGGATTCTGGGACAATAATGCTACATCTACGGGATGATCTTACAGAATCACACTTACGCGTTGATGTGGAGGCTTAAAACAAATCCCCGTTCCTAACATCACGGAGGGTAAATTGACTTGAACCACCCACCTGCATGCACGTCATCCCGTAGGTGTCAGCCCATAAGATTTTGCCCGTAAATGTAGGATTATTGATTCTGGGATGATATGACGTGTGGCATCATTTTTTCTTAATTATTAGGGTCTGTCTAATGGTCAGCTGACTGAGAATTAAGTTAATTCTCAGTCAGATGACATCAGCTTATATAGCGCAAGAAGATCGAGAGAACCACGATCGAGCTACCGCAACAGCACTAGCCCTAAAGACTTTTCGCGTCCGTACTCGCGCGTTTCCGGCGGAAAAGCTTTGTTCCTGCATGGTTTTGCTGCTGCCGCAAAGTATGCTCGTTAGCTACCTTAATTTCGTTTAACTTTTAAGAAGTCAAGTACTAATTTTCCCACTATGGCCTATGGCTTCTTTTTTGGCCACGTATTGGATGTTTGGGTATATAGCATAGTTTTACATTTTTATTTGTGTTGTAACACCTAAAAAGCTGCTTAACAACATGATACACGCAAAGAAACAGAAAAAATCCATTCATCATTGATGTATATGGACTTGTTTTAGTGTCATCTGGATCGAATCGCGATATAAAATCCAACATTCAATCCACATTTTTCTGAGTTGCAAACTGACTTGCAACTATAAAAAATCTCATTTTTATTTGACTTGCAACTAGAGAACTTATTTGTAGCCGGATTTGCAAGTGAAAATAAACTCAGTTGCAACCTCGCTTGCAACTGGGAAAAATAGTCTTAGTTGCAATCCCACTTGCAACTAGAAAAAATAGTCTCAATTGCAACGCCACTTGCAACTAGAAAAAATTACTCTTAGTTGCAATACGACTTGAAACTTGAAAAAAAGTCCCAGTTGCAACCCGACTTGCAACTAGAAAAAATAGTTCCAGTTATAACCAAACTTGCAACTGAAAATACTAAATTGCAAGGAAAGTCTCAGTTGCAAGCTGACTTGCAACTTGTAAAAAAACTCAGTTGCAACTCGGTTTGAAACTAAAATATGGGCACATGGCAAATTCTCTCTTAGTCCACTGATGTCGTTTGAATCTCACTTGCGAGTCCAGTTGCAACTAGAAAAACAAATCCTAGTTGCAAGGCAAAGGAAAGCATGGATCATGAGTCAAAATTCTCAGTCAAACTAATGTCATTTAATCCTTAGTCAAATTGATGTGATTTTAATGATAGTCCAGTTGCAATATTACTTCCAACTATACTTGCAAATGGTTGGAAAATCCCAGTTGCAACTCTCGGATAGCACAGATCGCGATTCAAAAATCTAATGGATTAGCATATTTATAAGGTAGTGTGGTGATGGATTAGCTTAATTCTCACTCACGTTTAAATTTAATCATATGTAGAAAATTATCCACTTGCAACTACAAAAAAAAATGTTTTAACTGGACTTACAACTAAAAAAACACAATTACAATCCCACTTACTACTCAAAGAAAGGACAAAAAATCACCCACGTTACTCATCACTGCCCATAGTTGTAACCAGATATTCCCTTTTTCAGCTGAGAAAAGCAATGTTGTGTCATTGCGTGAGATAAAAGACCCCCGGTAAAATAACCATCGATAAGAGATAAAAGGACCCTGCAACAGCCCAACAACAACATCATGCGGCAGGCCGATAAAAAAGGCCTCACCAAAAACGCGGCCCAACAAACCGAGTACAACACGGGCCAACGAAAACAACAGGATGGTAATCACCATCTTGACGTCGGGAGATCCAACGAACCACGAGTTAGCTGAGCATTATGCAAATTCTCAGCTAGCTGAGAATTAGCAAATCCGTAATTATTATTACTAGTTAGTGTGCACGTGCAACGCACGTCTCCGTAATGCAACTTAAGTTTTTTGAATCCTATTATGAGTTGTCATATAGTTTTTGTTCATGCATATCTTAATTTGAAGTCAAGGTGCTAAATTTGGTCTCTTATAGATGCACAATTTCCGCAGTAAAATCAACCATCATTCCTCCAATACACATATGCAATGATGACCTTAAAAAATCATGACATCCAAAAGCATTAAAATTTGAAATCAAATCAATCACCATACAAATATCATTCCACCATAGAGACCATTTATTGCAATATATATCAGAAAACATCAGATTTCTCATGCAATCTTTTAAGTTCCATTCCATATGAGCGGCTCAGGGATTCAAATATGTGTCTCTGGAAAACAAAAACTACCATACGATACATTATTCATGTTAGTTGGCACCAAGAAATGATGATACTTAGTTATCTACTTCCTCAAATATATACCTTTCAAGAATAGAATTAATAGTGCAAATCTATTTTTACCAACTTTGCTACCTAATAACATGTACAAGTATAACTGTGCCATGGAATACCTTTATAACATTGGGTTGATTGGGAAACCTCTTCATCATCGTTCCACAGTTTATACTTTTACACTCGCCTCTGCATAGGAGGGTGGCTCAGTGTGCTGGTTGTTCTCTTGATCTCGATTCACCAATTCCTCTTATCATCTGTAGATTCAGTCCTCAGAGGGTGCCACATTTGCCTTTCCACACCACAGAAGGTTTACAAATACTGTCTATCTTGTATGCTACAACATAATTAATAGCACTAACTCCAAAACAAAACGGTGTTGGATGCAGATAAATGAAGATGTTAAGAAAACGTAAATCTAATGTGAAATGAAAATCCAGGGAAAATATGAGTCTTAGAAAATACAACCAAGACATCTTATATTTCTTAGACTCATTTGAAAAGGTCAATGATTGCACCAGTAATCATCACATACATATACTTTAACTGGAAGATATACATTGTAGCTTTTGTGTCAATCAGACAACCAGCTATTAATTATTAAGTTTCACATAGTATCGGAAGCAAACATCTAGAATATGTATTATGCAGGAGGATCCAATGGTTGTTCCAGATAAGAAATTTTGCAAAATACGGAGCCTTTACATGATAGTGACAATGAAACGTATGATGCCAACAGTTTCACCTGAAGTTTCACTTATATTTTGCCCCCACGAAGCTATAAAAATGCAGCCACTTTTCTTTAGCGTAAAGTACAAATAATCCATGATAGGTCTCACAAAAATGAGGCAAGTTTACAAGACAATCAATATATACAGCATGCCTGCGCGCCACTGACATGATGGTGCATACATTTTCCGTATTCTGTTGCTGGCATGAAATTATTATTTTCTATCATGAAAAATATTATCTTCTATGTAATCATCAAGTAAGCATCTCAAACAAACTGTAATATGAATTTGACCTTGCCGATTGCATCAATGATACACATATATGCAGGTGAGGGAATATTTCTGATCACCAAGTTTCTTTATCAGTTTGTAGCGAGACAATATATTAGAAAATTAATTGTGAGCAGACTACGCTTGAAGTACATAAACAACTATTTCTTTGCCCTGCAATATCACAAAATAAATATGTTCAGTATATGAGTAAATGTTTAAATTTAACAATAGTACCAACAAATAATACCTAAGTGCGGAGATGGCAAAAAAAAAACACAGGTGCAGTGGCACCACCTTCCGTTGCTTCTCCAAGCCAGCCGACCAGCCTGCTATTGGAACAACAAAAACAATCAGGATATGCTATTTTTTAGCTAAGCAGATAGGACACCCCTTTCTTGTGAAAAAGTTCAAGTCTGCTTGCCAAATAAATCCAACTGTATCAATCTGAAACCAAATTGGTTCAGACTAATCTCAGAGAAAATGTCAATCAAGAAATAATCTCCAAGAAAATCCAACTAATGAATGAAATAATTTAAAATCCAACAGTGTTTTTCACCACAGCTGAAGAGTGCACTCTGTACATAGAAATAACAACATTACAGATCTGCACAATTCCAGTAATAATTCTTAATTCTGTCTCATGGAGGATTACAGTAATAAATAACTTTAATGTTAACTATAGGTCGTAGAGGCATTTTATCAAATATGGTGAGTATATATAAAGTTCAGGAGTTGTGCACATGCCCACAAAGGATTGGTTAGGAACTGCAGCGCATTGACCTCCACTCAGACATGAATTGAGAGACCAGAGACTATTTTGGATAGATTATTTACGACTTCTAATTTTGAAGCTCCTTTAGATAGATAGAAATTATACATACAAACTGAACTTACTACTATCAGGGTAATTGTCAAGAATCCACATCTGCAGGAGCAACACATTTTATATTAGTCTACTGAAGTTGGCTAGTTCCTAATCAAATTGTAAATTATACTCCCTCTGTTTCAAAATATAAGATGTTTTAGCTTTGTGAAGCAAATGTATCTAGACATCTTTTAGTGTGTAGGTTCACTCGAATATACACACTAAAAGGTGTCTAGATACATTTGCTTCACAAACCTAAAACATCTTATATTTTGAAATGGAGGGAGTAGCAAAGATATGATTCTCACGATGAACTCAAGTGAGATTAGGAGTGTTCTATCTTAAATGGACCAGCCAAATATATTGTGGTAGTATAGCACGGCCCAGTCTCTTCCAATTTCTTGCACAACTCCGTCTTGAACATGCCCTTGTTGTACACCTCAGACTCCAGATCGTCAGTGGCCTTGACCACCTGTTCCTTCTGCCTATAGTGGCCGCCGCTGCTCCTCTGGCTTCGTGCCTTCCACGCCCACGAACATGCTCTGCTGCTTGCATCGACATCAGCATATCATCGAACATGTAAGCGTCATGGATCGTATTGGCATAGCACTGCAGTCTGCAGATTGGGTGGCAATAAAGGGGTGGGTATTTGATCTACCTGATTTGCCTTCAATGCCCCTGGTTATCTTGGTGTAGCCAGTAACCAGTAAGGTGTTCGTCGGCAGCACCATGTGCATCTCGACTGGGGAGACAGGACGAACCATCACCATGCTTGGAGGAGTCGGCATGGTCGCGAGGTGCAGGCGGAGGAGATGCTTGGCAAGGGCGAAGGCGGAGCTTTGGTTGCTGGCGAACATGGCGAAGCGGCCAATGAGATCGTTGTTCGCGGCACGGTGCTTGGCATTCTTGAGGTGATCTCGTCTTCCTCGCACGCAGCGTAGGTGAACTGGATGGAGAATAACACAGAGGACAAACGCCGTGGCGGCAAAAGGAGCATGAAGTGGCGGCGTCGAGAGCAGAGGATGTGGCCTCGTGCGGCTAGGGTTTGGGGTTGGAGGCGCCTGGCAACTGGTTGAGATCGTGAGGAGAGAGAAATACGTGTGTTCGGGTGATGCAGGCGGGCTGGAAAGGAACGGGATTTTCGTGAGCGGGGTGGGGAGAATAGATGAACCTGGACCGTTTGATACATCTGGATGGACGGTGTAGATTTCATTTTCCTGCCAAGTTTGCTCTTTTATAAGTAGTGGAGATAAACATGCCCTTGTTGTACACCTCAGACTCCAGATCGTCAGTGGCCTTGACCACCTGGTCCTTCTGCCTATAGTGGCCGCCGCTACTCCTCTGGCTTCGTGCCTTCCACGCCCACGAACATGCTCTGCTGCTTGCATCAACATCAGCATATCATCGAACATGTAAGCGTCATGGATCGTATTGGCATAGCACTGCAGTCTGCAGATTGGGTGGCAATAAAGGGGTGGGTATTTGATCTACCTGATTTGCCTTCAATGCCCCTGGTTATCTTGGTGTAGCCAGTAGCCAGTAAGGTGTTCGTCGGCAGCACCATGTGCATCTCGACTGGGGAGACAGGACGAACCATCACCATGCTTGGAGGAGTCGGCATGGTCGCGAGGTGCAGGCGGAGGAGATGCTTGGCAAGGGCGAAGGCGGAGCTCTGGTTGCTGGCGAACATGGCGAAGCGGCCAATGAGATCGTTGTTCACGGCACGGTGCTTGGCATTCTTGAGGTGATCTCGTCTTCCTCGCACGCGGCGTAGGTGAACTGGATGGAGAATAACACAGAGGACAAACGCCGTGGCGGCAAAAGGAGCATGAAGTGGCGACGTCGAGAGCAGAGGATGTGGCCTCGTGCGGCTAGGGTTTGGGGTTGGAAGCGCCTGGCAACTGGTTGAGATCGTGAGGAGAGAGAAATACGTGTGTTCGGGTGATGCGGGCGGGCTGGAAAGGAACGGGATTTTCGTGAGCGGGGTGGGGAGAACAGATGAACCTGGACCGTTTGATACATCTGGATGGACGGTGTAGATTTCATTTTCCTGCCAAGTTTGCTCTTTTATAAGTAGTGGAGATGACTTGTGAGGGAAAGTGTGAGCCACATGTTTTTTTGTGGCTGCTTGCTAATGATAGGCTTTTGACTCGAGATAATCTTGCCAAACGTAGACCTGTTGCTGATGGTTCGTGTTTATTCTGCTCTGAAGCAGAATCTAGCCGTCATTTGTTTTTTGACTGTTTTGTGGCTAAGTTGGTCTGGGATGTGATCTCTGAGTTGTTGAATACTTCGGTTGGTTCTGACTTTGAATCAGTTGCCCGCTGGTGGATTAGTAATAACAAAAACTCAGTTATAAATGTGGTTTGCACTGCTACTCTCTGGTCTATTTGGAAATTGCGTAATTCTCTCTGTTTCCAGGGAAAAACTTGGCCAGGAGTGCAAGAGATTTGGAGGCGCATGGCTTCGGATCTCGATCAATGGAGAATTCTCTCCAAGGATGCTGTTTCAACAATCCTGATGGAGAAAGCGCGTCTGCTCGACGTAAAACGAAGAGAACTTCTCCGCATAGCTTGGTGAAGATGTATGAGCTGCCCAACTTCGACTCCTCCTCGGCGATTCGCATTTCCGATAATTCTGGGCCGGAGGCGGCCGCTTGCAGGGAGATGATCTTGAAGTTCCTACAGCAGTAGATTAGGTCCTTTCCTGTGTTAGCTCTGGTCGTTTAGTTGGGTTGCTGTTGTTCAGTTGTTTTGTGTTGACCCCCCTATGTTGTAATAAGCTTGGTACTTGGTGTGTGGCTGGGGGTAAGTGCTGGGTAGCCAGCTGAACCTGTTCTGAATCCTTGCAAATCGCTGTAAACTCGTGGTGTGGTTTCAATAAAGCCGGGGCACGAGCCCTTTTATTCTAAAAAAAAAATTCACCACCGACTACTATAAAGATCCTACTTTTTAGGGACTAGACTTACGGACGAACGCGGATGCGGGATGCCCTCCGGGAACTTCGCCTACTACCCCTTCATTCCTTCTCCAGCAAGAGCTCGACTCGAATTGAGCGGCACCAGGAAAGACAGGAGCTCGTCGGAGGAGAACAGGCGAGGCTTTCCGGAGTTCCGGTCTGCCCCCTCCTCTGCGTCCGTTACACCCTGCTCTCCTCTCTTTAACTCGATCTTGCTTGTTTCTTTTCTTGTTTCTCGAGGGTTTAATCATGATGGTGCCATCTGAGATGCGCATTCACCTGCCTGCAATATTTCGTTTTCTTTCAGACCTGTGGAATTTTGTTGATACTCCTTGCTATTGTTTCTCTCATGACTCTTGGGGTGTTCATTAGTCCACCATGGCGTTACTCATGCGCTGATTGGAGTGCTGAGATTTTGACCATAAACAAGGGACCATTGGGCTCATACCTGCTTGTTCCATATCCACACTGATGGCGCCTCATGTTTTCAGGTATTCTTTCTGTGGGGTGTGGATCAGGCTAAAAGATGGTTCCGAAGAAGCTGCTTCAGCTGTTTGGAGTAGGCAAGGAGGATAACAAGAGAAAGGTGACGTGTCTTTCCCTAATTAACTTGATTTACTCGTAACTGGTAGTCTGGTAGTACTCCCTCCGACGAAATCCCTGACACTTTTTATGGATCCGAGGGAGAACTTCTGTTACGTTCCCGATCTACTCTCAGCAACAAATCAAGGATACAACTGTTCTAGGGTTCCGAATTGGGGATCGAGGGAGAGACGAAAGGGGGATTCGAGAAGAGAGCCGTGCCTTAGGCAATTACATCATCCACACCCAGCTAGTTCCAGGGCACCCCCTACTTATCCTACCAGCCGGGGACCGAGTCTGGTAGTACTCCCTCCGACGAAATCCCTGATGCTTTGTTTGGATGTTTGTATTGGAGGGCTGGGTATTGTATTGGGTTGAATGTCCAATATCTATGATATTGATTGATATTAAGATTGAATGCCAATATTTTTGTTTGGATGTTTGTATTGGAGGGCTGGGTATAGTAATAAGTTAGTTCTCACGAAAAGCAAAACACGATACTACGAGGACGGAGCTATATTACGAGGAACAGTGCAGATCTGCAATCTACACTGGCATTTTGTTGCGGTGAACCTCACCAAAATAAGTGGTACAGGCTTCATTAGACAGGATCCCGTTCTTTATCGCTGTCATAGACTATGCGAGTCTACGTACTGTTTTGTGATAATGTCATCATTATCCAACAGTTCATTGGATTTCAGGTGCTGCACCACACTCTACTCTTAATATCCCTGCAAACAGCAGTCATTTGGGTCCCTGTTCAAGTGGGGCTGGTACGGCGCTACCACTGCAAAAGCATGAGCCTGAATGCTCAAGCAGTATCTCGATGATAAAGGAATTACATGGATCTGAAAATGTAGATTACAAGTCATTTAACCAATTTGATGTTGTTCGAGATTACTCAGACCACCACTATGCAAAGACTTCACCAGGGAAGGTATGCTATGTTCTCTTTTGAACTCTTTCTTTTACACCCAACTGTGAACTAATTTCCACCTCCAATATGTGACTAGACCACCAAAGATTGGGTGACAAGAATCCAAAATGAATGGAAGCTTCTACAGAGAGATCTACTTGGTTGGTATATCTATACTTCTTATAAAGCAAAACCCCACTAGAGAAGCATTTAAGTTGTCTATCTTCACATGCAACATAGCCACATCATCAGTTAACTAGAGCCGTAGGATTCTCATCTGAAATTGTTGATCAAACCGTTGATTGTACTGTCTTCACCTTGACTAATGCAACTGATGCCGATGGTAAGACACAATGCAACGTTTTTACCGTGTTCCAATTAATAGTTCTCATTTTCATGTCGGTTACTACTTTATGTCCATTAGCTAATCGCTACCCACCTAAAAAATAAATGGCCACTAGCATATTGAAACCTCCGATCCCCACAAGTAGTCGTTTCCCATTCCCTCCTCTTCAAATGTTGCCTCTTACTATTCATCTGCTCGTCATATAAATATGGCATCATCTCACTCTCAGTTTTCACCAGTCCAGGCGACACGATCACTACCAGCCATGGCGACCAATGGAGAGAAATGGGAGGCGGAGGGCTAGAAAGTGGAGAGCACTGTATAAGCTCGACGCCGACCGCATGTTGACTTGCTTCCATCCAATGAATACAAGCGCTACGCCGGTGTCGACCAGCTCTCTACTTTTTCCTGCTGCTATGGCCTGCGCCCTTTGATGATTAATTAGCTTGCTGCTGTCCAGGGTGTTCAGCAAGAGGACACCTTGCAGATTTGACTAGCTTCTAATTCGGAGGTTGTTCCAGCTTGCACAAGCTGCCCTGTTTTTTACTGATTCAGGTTTCTTAGTTGGTTAGATCGAGCAGAAGTTATCACTCTTTGAATTAATATTCATTTGCTCCATGAGTATGAGTTTGTTGTACGTGCTGGGTTTTGCAATCAGGCTTTCTTCACACTATGCTCACTAGCTGAAGCCTCTGTACTGTTATATGCTGAACTATTTGACAAGCCTTCGTACAGGTTTGCATGGTGTTTCATGTCTTGAACGAACAATTGGTTTAGTCAATACAACTAATTCGATCTTTGTTGTCCTATTCTTCTCTTTTTCTTCCACAGTCCTACAGGGATTTGCGTGAAAAAGTTTCTACGAAATTGTTTTTCTACCTTTTCCACAAAAATGACTGATTGATTATTGCTAATACATTTCTTTGTTTTTCTTGCTTTTTCAGAAATACAACTACTGTGGTGCGTAATGCTACAATGACTAGCTTGGTAAAAAGACAATCAGGACATGCACTACATTGTGCCACATTTTACAAGTCCGGTAACCACTTTTAAATTGGATATGCGTGCTGTTGTTTCCTTTGATGAAAAAACATCTCATACATGGGGATTCATTTTGCTCTACGGAAATTCTAAGAGAGTTAGAAATAGTTTATATTTATATGAATCTTACTTGCTCAATATATGTCTAAACATTAGTTTTACAATTCGATAGATATATTTCTACACATACCCGCCGCAACGCGCGGGGTATCTTTCTAGTATTTTATATGACAGAACCAAAATATTTGTTTTCATCAGACTATGAGTAAGGAATAGCATCCACATGTCCTTTATGATTGTCACCAAACTGTCGTTTATGCTGACTATAACTTACCAATTCGCCCTCTCAGTAAACTATATCAAACGTGTGTTAACATCAAGGTAGTACCACACAGTTCAGAACACTTTCTAAATCTGATTAGGATATGCTCATTTATTATTCTAACTTGATTATGTGGGTGTGAGTTTTGACATGGCTGTTGGGCCCCAAATTAACTCATGTCATCATTCATGATCGTCTCGATGTGTTTACAGATTCCTTGATGCCATTTTTGTGTGTACCCATGGTCCTTAGGCTGTAACAGCCAAAACTTTAAAGTATTGTTTCCATATTGACAAACAAATCTACTACCTAAAATAAATAAAAATAGACAAGCGATCAGTCATCATTTTCTGCATTTGGTTTATGCCGATTACACCTTATTATTTTTCCCGCTAAAATATAGTACTCCCTCCGACCCATATTACTCTTCGTTAATACGGATATATCTATCACTAAAATGTGTCTAGATACATCTATATTAACGAAGAGTAATATGGGTCGGAGGGGGTATATTAAATTTGTGTTAACTTCAAGGGTAGTATCACCACACTTCACCATAATTTAATTAGGACTCATTGATTCTCCTAACTTAATTGGTGGTTAAAACTTTTTGATGGCTTTGAGCCCCAAATTTGGCACAATTCACACTCAGCTTATTTAAATGTTCCCTGATGCTATTTTTGTGTGCACTAATGTCCCACAGACTGCAACTACAAAAACTTCAAAAGATGCAATGTTTTTTATATACAGTTTTTTTTTTTGCCTTTCTTGGCCCTTTTTCATACAATCTTGTCATAGTGGTTGCCCCTTTTATGCACAATCTTGTCATAGAGGATATGTCATGTTTTCCGAATGTAATTATTTCATATTTGGAAATGAATGAGAAACTTGAAACTATTTGCAGCTGCTAAGCTAATGTGCCATATAGGGGTCCTGGTGTCACTCTGTCATTTCATATTTGCAACTGCTTACTTTTAGATTTGTGCCTCGAATCAGTTGATTTTTTATATTAATACTAACGTGGATCTTTGTTTGGTCTCAATTATGCAGAATCTATATATGTTAGAGTTTATGAAGATAGGATTGACCTGATTAGAGCTGCTATTGTTGGGCCTTCGGGAACTCCCTATCATGATGGTCTGTTCTTCTTTGATGTTCGCTTTCCTCCTGAATACCCGCGAATTCCACCGGTATGTTACCATTTGACACCTGGCCTTCCCCTTAATTTTACCATTTTACAGCCTTCTTCCAAGATACTATCTGTTAACAGAAACCTATTCAATATGCACAGAAAGTTCGTTACCGTTCTGGTGGACTTAAGCTAAATCCAAACCTGTACGAGAGCGGAAAAGTTTGCCTTAGCCTGCTGAACACTTGGTTAGGTTCTGGATCTGAGATGTGGGGCAAGTCAAAATCCACCATGCTGCAGGTGTTGGTCTCCATCCAGGGCCTTGTGTTGAATGATAAACCATACTTTAATGAGCCAGCCCTTTTTAGATCTGGAAAAAAACATTTGCGAGAACAGCATTCCTTGGGATATAATCAGGCTGCTTTTCTTCTATCCTGCAAAACAATGTTGTATTCATTTCAGAAGCCTCCAAAGGTAATTACGGAACCCTCATTTCTTTCCAAGGTAAAAATGCTTTAATTTAGTAGTTTTCATGCGTAAAAGAAGATTTTCAGTTGTCATGTTACAACACTACATATTATTTCAGTGTTGTGTTTAAATCAGCTCCTTAGTTCCGTTTCATGTTACAACACTGCACCTTATTTCAGTGCTTTGTTTAAATCAGCTCCTACAATATTTAGCTAAACCGAATCTTTTATGTTTTATTTCTTACAGAGAACTTTGCAACCATCTTTCTTTCAACTCTGATTACTTTGACGAATATGTTCCCTATTGTACCAAATATACTTTTCATTTCCATAAACTCATATTAGGAGCGCAGTGCACCTTGTTTTGAAGTGTATATAGGTGGATTGCACTAGTCTTTTTTATCAATTTGGACTTTTGATTGTGTTGGCTACTGCATGAAGCTTGACACACCTGACCCACAACGGAGATGTTTCTTGCGAGTTGTGACATGAATAATGATTGCCGTAATAGAATGTACAAGGCATGGAGTAATAAAATGAGTTTCGAGATATCACCATCATCATGTAGAATGTACAATCGTTTAAAGGCAACAGCACCCCATTCCGAGTAGAATTGGTTTCTCTAACATAGTATAAAAGTACATCCTTTTTTCAAGCTCGAATTCATTCTTATAGGTCTTACAATATTCTGCAGCATTTTGAGACCATTATTATGCGCCATTTCCATGAGCGTGAGCGGGCCATCCTGGAGGCATGTTGTGCATATGCTTCTGGCATGATCGTTGGATCATCGGTAAGGGATGGTCGGACATACGCCCGCGACGAGTGCTTTGCGCGTTTCAAGAAGTCCCTGGATGCACAAACTGAACTTCTCGAGAAGGAGCTAAGCGCGAACAGGATTCGTACACTCGAACTGATGCTGGCCGTCCCTTCCACAGATGAGATCATGTCTAGCAACTGATGGTTACTAAGTTTACCCAATAAACTTAGAAGCAAATGGGTGTGCGGATCACACACGCTATTATTAGTACTCTGCGGGGATTGGTGTAACAATTGGCTGTAGTTTAGCACTTGCTGATGATGAACAGTCTTCTATTTGGTCCAAAATGGACAAAGCGTCAGGGTCACAAACATAAGATGCCTTTTAGCATTTGTAAGCAATCTGCCTCTTGCATGTTCTTAAAAAAAATCAGGGTCTAGCTCGTGCGCCCCTCGGGGTTTGAGCGTGAGTCAGGTTATTCGACACAATGATCTAGCCACAAGTTGATAAGAAATGAAGTCTTTTAACAGGATAATCATTAGATCAAAGCGATGTTTGTTCTTAATTAGGCACACACTACTGAAGATAGTGATTTTTTTTGCTTACACCTCATAGCGCAATGTTCGCCCGGGACGAAGGAATTCAATTCACGTGACAATTCTCCATGGAAGGCTTTAGATATAAAATGGTAGTACATGAAAAGATTGTCCGACGGGCAAAGCAGATAGTGTCACACGAGCATAGTCCGCCCCCGTTCATCTTCGTGTGGCTCACTGTGCCTTTGTCCTGTTCCTCTTGGTGCTGATTACCGTGCCTCCACCCTGTTTGTCTTCGTGCGGCTAATCGTGTGTATGCTCCTGATCGTCTTTAGGTGTCCCATCGTGTTTGGAGCTTGACTACATTGGCGTTCATAACCAATGTCACTGATACTACATGACGTGTCTCCCAGAAGGCGTTAGAGCCAGCAAAGAGAGTGCAACCCCAAGGATCAACAATATAGGAATAACGAACACGACAATGGTAGTGGGTAAGCCAGGTCAAACCACAAAACCAGCCGGCAGTACAAAAGGCGTGGAACACGCTAAGGAAATAAACCTACCCGATAGCGTAAAAAACCGAAATGTCTAAGGCGGAAAAGGAACAAAACCCTAAAAATCGAAACTCCATAAAATTTAGAAGAAACCCAAGTCATTTCGAAAGAGGCAAGCACAAAATAAAAAGGACAAAATACAGAGCGAGAAAACACACCCAAAAGAGTAGCTGAACAACAGACGGTCAAAAGCACGGGCTCGCAAGCATAGGCACTAAAATCACATCAGAAAAGAGTAGGGAAAGCACACAAAAATACATAAATCGAACGGCAGAGGTTTGAACGAAAAATTAGCTAGCATGGGCACATTCCTTTCATCCAAAAATCGTAAGGGGATGAGGCGAGCAAGAAGAGAGAAAAAAGACCTAGGAGAAACACCAAAAAGAATGACGCATAAAACATACCTAATAAGGAAAACACCAAAAATTCTCACGGAAAACAGGCTATCAGCAACGAAATCACCCGAAAAAGCAATGTTCGCCGTGATCCAAAATCATGGTGAGCTTCTGTTTGAAACGACGAAATCATTGGCACACTGCAAACGAGTCTAGCTTAAGCTGGTTAGATTTGGGCATTTGGCTTAGCTCAGCTCATATTAAAATTCGAGTGAGCTCATATTGAATCGAGTTAGGGTGTGTTTGGTAGCCCGGTTCAATCGAGAATCACTATCTTCCCCATACATGCTGCCTCTAGACAAGTTGAGGTGAGATATTCTTGTGTGTTTGGTAGCCCGGGTTCGTTGAAACAAGCTAAGGTTAGATGTTGTTTGGTTGCTTATCTGAGTTGAGAATCGAGATTTTTGTACATAGGTCCTTGAACAGGAAATAAAAAAGCAATCAAATCCCTAAACATAAAAGAATAAGCAATCAGGTCCCTACACAAAAAAATAAAAAGCAATCCGGTCCTAGATCTACATCTCGCCGGAGGTCCTAGATCTCGCCGGAGCTCGATGACCGACGGAGTTGCATGGCGGCGGAGATGTCCTGGGGAGTTGCATGTCGATCTCGCCGGAGCTTGCAGACGCGGAGGGCAGACGCGGCCGGAGCTCGCCAGATGCCGACGCGGAGGGCAGACGCGGTCGGAGCTCGCCAGATGCCGCCGCTGCTCGCGAGATCCCGCCAGATGCCGCCGCTGCTCGCGAGATCCCGCGGCTGCTCGCCAGATGCCGCTGTTGCTCGCCAGATGCCGCCGCTCCTCGCCAGATCTCACCCGCCGCTGCTCGCCAGATATCGCCCGACGTGCCGGTGCTATGGGCCGAGCCGGTGCTGTGAGCTGCGGGATGGGGGAGGGAGAGGTGCGCTGGTGCGAGGGGGAGGGGGAGGTCGCAGGAGAGGAGAACGAGAGAGGAGAGCGGGGGAAATGGGGAGCGGAGCTAGTGGGGCGAGCGGGGCGAGTGCGCGCGGGCCCACCGGCAGGACGCCCGAGGCGTTTTGCGGGATGGACTCAACCGAGCTCACTTGCGAAGCTCGATTTGAGCTTCCCAACCCGGCCTGGCCGAGATGCCTTATTTGCATGAGGTGGGCAGTGCTGAGAAGACCCGAGCCAGCCTAACAAACAACAATTTGTCAGTTCAGCCAGGCTGAGGTGAGAAAATCTGGGTTCACCCAGCCTACCAAACACACCCTTAATGGTTGAGTTGTAAAAGTTGGTTTGCACTTAGCTTGTAACGATCTCCAGTCAATCTCGGGCTAGTTCGAGCCAAGAAATATAACAATATTTTAAATTTTACTTGCAGATAAAAGAAACAAAAATACTATCAACAACGTATAGAAGGAATAAATTAACCTTTCATATTCGCCTAATCAAAATCTCATCCAAATTAGAAGGAATAAATTTCAACCATAACATATAAGGTAATAATTTTGTATATTTTTTAATATACAACAAATTTATGTACATGATTATATCTTTTTGAGCTCTCGAGCTAAATCGAGCGAGCTAGTGTTGGCTCAAGATCAACTCGTGTTTCAATCGAGCTATATAAGACACTCGTACTCGGCTCATTTCTTTTCGAATTGATCTCGAATTACGCTATAAAACGATTTGATCTCGAGCTTTTCTAGGAGCTCTTCTCCTCAGGTGCGGTTTTTTCTTATAAATCGGTGTGTTTGGTCTACCTACGCACGACGCACATGACACCGACGCATTTGCTGCCCACGCCCGTGGTCAGCATCACCGCCAAATCCAGGAAAGTTGCTCTCGCATCTCCCAGGCGGCGGCGATCCCTGCATGCCGCTCTGGTGGCAGGAGGGAGGGGAACCTCGTTCCTTCGTTTAGTAGTTAGGGTTAGGATCTGTTTGTTGTGGTGCGCCATTGGGGTGGTGAAGAATAAATCTGCCTCATCTCTGCTCTCATACCGGCGACGACCTACATCGTGGTGTCTCGGAGGTGATGGCAACGTGTGTTGTTCGGTCCTTCAGATCGGCAGCTTGATCTTCTCGCCGTTTTTCAGATTTGGCGAGATCTGTTTCTCGGTGTGTCGCTGGCCTATGCTGGTGGCCGAGGCGAGGCGATTCTTTTGGAGCGAGGATGTTGGTCCGGAGGTGGTGGATCTGCCATTCTTCTTCGACTTCATCGATAGGAGACGACGGGTCTTGGTCCAAGACAGCACATGAATGTCTCCCGGTCGAAGGGCCATAGCGACATGTGCCTCACTGCATGTAGCAGGCCTTTTCATCGACTCACAAAGCCTCATTGGCAATGGTGCTTTCTTGGATCTTGCAATGGTGGAGGTTCGACGACGTTTCTTCCAGCATGCGCCTTGGTGGCGCTGGAGCTAGGCGACGGCTGCTGGCTTCGGTGGTTGCAGGAAACCCTAGGAATCGATTTGTATTTGTCGATCTCTTAGGGATTTATCTGCAATGTTTTCAGGATAATCATTTTTCCCGGTTTGTCTATTAGTTTCCACATATGTTTCTTCTTGTAACTTGATTTTCAATTAACAAAATATGTGGTTGCTTTAAAAAAAACTCTAGGAAAGTTCACCAGAAGAATATAAGCGGATTTGAACGGGAGCGGGAAGAAAACCACACGGTGCTTCTGCTCAGGTTTGTTGTCAAGCAACACTGACTACCCCAGGAAAACGTCACAGGATGGCCAGAAGCGCCCAATAACAACCAGTCCATTGTGGTGCTGTTTTGGCTCAAACTCATGGCCAGCTACACTGCTCGCTCTAGGTATGGTCTTCAGACTATCGGCGCATGCGACTGAGCACAAGAGCAAGAAAAAAATGGGAGGTGGGGATGAGAGAGGATAGGTAAATCCTATAGGCCGATCAAGTCGGCGCGGACCGCGCGTCGCACACCCTCGCGTGGGTGTGGGCCGGCCTAGGTAGGACTTTTCTGTTTTTCTTTTTTCTGTTTTCTGCTTTTTATTTTACTAGCAAAAATGTCCGTGCGTTGCACCGGGAGATATCATTAAAAGTTATTATAGTATAAAAATAGATAAAATACAAAAGTATTATATATGTGTCTTTTGAGCTCATCGCCACCTCCTAGTTGACGCTCTTCTCGCTGTGCATATCGTGTACAACGATGTGACAATACAGACGCCATTGCCTAAGATCCTGCCAGGTATCGAATTCAGGTTCGCCTGGAAGCCTGGACATCAATGTGAGATGGCCACGAAGATGGCAAGGTGTGGCGGCATAGGTGAGAATGTGGCCTAGAAGATGCCAAGTGTGGCTGAGAATGTCATCGAGGCACTGGCCGCCCCAACTACTCAGCCTAGGGCAACAAATGAGATATCTATCAAACTGAGGCAAGCATTCCCACGCCCTCGGATGCGCCTTTTCTGCCAGCCACTGCCACCGCCATGGCTACCCCTCTTTGTAGGTCCCTCTCCCTAGTTTGGGAACCAGCAGATGATGGCTACAGTCGCCGTCCACCACAGCTGGCCTTATCTAAAAGTAAAAAAAGTTATAAGATGGCGTTTCTTTTTTGAATAAATTGTGACATATATATTTAGCAGGCAAGTTGTGTGACTAACTCATAACTGCCTATGCCTAGGAGGCTAGGAATCGAAATTACTTCACACTCTCAGAAATAATAGATCACAGCTATAGGTGCTGCTTATTTGTGATGAGAACTTGCATTTTTGTGAAGGAAATTTACATGGCCAAACACTTACAGAGTATATATCCTATATATATATATATATATATATATATATATGTATTAAATAAAGAACTAAATACTTTAGTGAAATGACAGGTATTGTATTATGCATGCTGATGATTAGACCACCTGCAGCAAATATGTGGTGACCAGCTACGTACCAGGTTTAAACTCCCTACACATCCAAGTAATATAATATAGCCATCGCAATCATATTTTTATTCAGCAACTGCACATAGGCAGAGATCTTAAATCTCTTGAGATGCCAAACATCTTGGCGAGGAAGAACTGAAGAAAACCTCCTGATGGTGCCTTATCGAAGTTGGCTTATTACTCCATCCACTGCAACCACCTCTACAGATTGGGAGAAGAATTGGTCAAATTCGCGAGCCCAGCCGAGCCTAGTTAATTCCCGGGTGTGGATGCAGTGGAGCTAGCGCTCGTCGCGGTGGACGACCAGCTCGCTTGGCTGCAGTGCGACGTACGCCAGGGTGAGGTGAGACGCCATGTCTGTTCGCACAAACTTATACTTCAGCCTCGTGTGCAGTTCTTCCACGCAGACGCGGTCTCGGGTGGACTGCTGGTGGGAGCCATCCATTGATGGCTCTATCGCCTCGCCTCCTCCTCTTTCTTCGCCGTATCCATTGTCGCCTCGCCGCGAGCTGTAACAATCTGAAAACCTAATTAATCGCTTCCTATCTAGATGCGATGCGACGAACTGATCAGGGACGGCAGAGCTAGAGCACACGTATATAGATGCAGACCAAGCCCTGGTTAGCTTGCTGCCAGGTCGCCACGCCTCTACAACAACACAACCACACCTAGGATGGCGGCAGCGCACGGTTTCGAATTTGGGCATGGCGCCTCTGTTCCTCGGCCCCAATGCCAATTCTTCTTCTTCCCTTCGGCGGCCGTGTCTCCGTAATGTCAGTAGCGCGTACACGACATCATCATCGCGGTCGCAAATCAGCACCTCCTTGGACAGGTCGCCCATCCTTTCATCATCCACCTAGGAGAATTGCTCTCATGGACGGAAAACTCAGCGCTGACGGTGAGGAATCGAGCAGAGAAGATCACGGGCGATCGGGGTGAGGAGGACGCGTGCGATAGGGGAGGCTCAAGGAGCGAAAAAGTAAAACCACATAGCTATAGACCCGTAGGCCTTATCCTAGACGTCCAAACTGGCATCGTGATTCGTACATACACTTTTCCGCATTGCAGAGAACACCCTATCTTACTTCAGTTTGCAATCAGTTGGTCCCTCCTTTCTTACAGATTATAGCCTAGGTTTCTTATATATCTTGTTTTGTACCACATCTTCAGTTTGCGGTAAGAAAATTTGCACTCTGAACCAGTTATGTTTAACCAATCTGACAGTTTTTACTTAGTATAAGTTTCTTTCAAAATTTTTTTCTCAACCGCATGTACAGATCTAGACTATATATTCACCGAAAGAAACCAGAAATTTTTATTCGTATAATTCCCGGGAAAAAGGCATGAACACCTCAAACAGAATTCAAATCCTAACAAAATCCAAACAATAGCAACGAGAATTATCTGATAAAGAATCAGTCGACTTAGCAACAAGAATTGCAAAAGGATTTGCCCAAACTTTATAATCACCACCAGATTTGCAAAAGGATTTCTTAATTACCTTCTATGCACGTCATTTTTTATCTGGAGAAGGAAACCGACTGGATCCAATAGAAAAAATATGAACCATATGTGGAAGCTATTTATGCTCATGAACCATTTAAGGACCATGGAATTAAAATAATAAATCAGATCCAGAACAAGGTACACGAATGGATCTAAACAATAAGATAGGGAAAGAAGGAAACAACTCAAATGGGAAACAAATTGAATAGCAAATTGCCTCCAGGTCGTTGCCCCACATCCGGCCGCCAGTTGCGGGCTGTCGGCTACCGCTCCTCTTCTGTCACCGACCACAGGCTCCAGCTCATCCTGCTCTGAAAGAATCACCGGGTGCGACGGGTGGGAAGAGCTCAGCTCCAGCTCCGGGTGGGAAGAGCTCATGCAAGAAAAAGACCAAAATCTAGAGAATAAAACTAGATCCATATGCTCCAGAGGCATCCATGGTCACACATCCATGGGAAACGGAAGGGGAGAGGATGTCCTGTGGGGTCTGGCTGATTCATGGATCAACATCCCTACCACGAAAAGAAGGACGAGATGCTTCTGGATTCGTCACAGCAGGGCAAGCTTAGTCTCGAGGAGGCTTTTATTGAAGTTTTGACATAGGCGGACGAACCTAGGAATAACGACCCCGATCCCATGTGGCTTTTAACTTACCGGTGGCAAATCTTGTAATTTTGATGAAAGGTGGAATCCCCAAAAACTGGAAGAAACCCTTTTGCTTTTATTATTAGGTATAGATTTTTAGTTTCCTGTATTCTATTTTTTCTCTTCATATTTTGTTGATACAAAAATGTTGAAATTTTGAACATGTTCAGTTCAAAAAATATTCAAAATTCAAAAACCATTCAAAATTCGAAAATTGTAAAAAAAATCAAAAACTATTCAAAATTGAAATTTTTTCACAATTTGCGGAAACTTCTTGGTTACAAAAAACAGATAAGAAAAAACATAGAAAATAACAAAAAAGGAAAAATCCATTGGGCCGGCCCAACACAGTGTCTGAGTGTGTGCGGCGTCTGGTACTTACCGATGAGCTCGGCATATAGAACCTCCCGAGAGGATAGGGGTCCTTCTCGCTAGCGCCTGCGCGCTATGTATCACCGATTTTGCTAAAGGAGTCAGTGGGTTGGGCCGGCCCAATAAGGAGAATTTACTTTGGAGCCGTTTTCGCGTGGGGTAGTTTTGCAGCATGTTTTTTCGTTAGTTCAGCTTCCTTGTACGAGACTAGAGATGACACACTCGGGCATTTAAGCTGGTCAATATCTATACCAATATAAAAAGACATAGAGGGGGGCAGATCCAACAAATTATAACCATTAGATTAGTATCTAATGACCCAGATGATCACCGTTAATAGCGCTAAAACACTGGGAGCGGACAACCATCGAAGGACACACTGGTTCGGTAAAAGAAAATACCACTCCCCATATAACGCCGTGCAGTTAGCCGCAGGACGCCTCCGCGGGCCGGCCGCCGCAGGCCGTCGCAGGATGTCGCCGGCCGCCGCAGGCCGCCATCAGCCGCAGGTCTCCGCCCTCCGTAGGCCGTCGCCGCCCGCCGCCGCACTCCGCAGGTTTCCGTTCGCCGCCGCACTCAATCGTCTAATGCCGCCAACACCGCGTCTATCAATCTCGTAGGCCTTTCTCACAGGCTCACACGATCCCTTCTCTCTTTCAATCAGGATACGCTGGTCTCACATTCTGGATGGAACTGCAGACCTGCTGATCTCTCTCTCTCTCTCTCTCTTGGACATTTTCTCTGTGTTCTTTCCAGGAGACGTTGGTGTTGCGGGCGGAGGACGCGAACTTGGGCGTGCTAAAATTACTCCTGGTTTGTATCCCCGCGTGAGGTGCACAGAAAATGCAAATTATTGCAATCATTAAAGTGAACATGTAGTGTCAATCATATGGTCATAGCTTGAATTATTTATCTTGGCGAGCAGGTGCAGAGATCCTCCAATGTTGACTGTAATTTGTGTGATTTGAGTACAGTTCTATCCAATTCTGTGTAGAACCCAGGGCGAGTACAGGGTGAGCATCAGATAATTAATTCTAACATATTCAGAAGTACTATTGACTGGTATTTGAACTTTTTCTTTCTTTCCTGCCATCTACAGGGATGACAAAGGCACGCTTTCTCGATCAAGGATTCAGGCTATTTATGTGGTAAGTTCAACTATTAGCACTTCACTGTATTCAATTTTGCCTTTTAATGTCCACCAAAATTGGATTGTTTTGGCTGGTTGCCAATGTAAATTTCCAAAACATTTGGTTGTTTGCTGCTTACTTGTTACAGCGTAATACTTATGTATGTATTCACAAGAAGGGAACCCGTGGATAATAAAGTGAGGACCAAATGCCTTCTCTGTATTTTCATTTTGGTGCCTATTTATTATTCTCATGAAATCCCTTTGATATTTTTGGCATGTTACTTGTGTCTCCTCATCCTTGATTAGTGCCCTTTCCTCTGATGTGTTGCAAAATAATTGTGTTAGGATGAGCATGACAAAGATGTCATATTCACCCTTAACAAGGTGTTCTATATGATGTAACATGTTCTTTATATTCTACTGACGCCAATATCATCCCCTATCTTGAAGCTGACAAGCATCACCAAAATATTTTGGTCATTCTTCTTGATTGATACATAGGCAGAGTTCCATGCTATGTAGTCAGTCGATACATATGACTCAATGGTAAAGAAACTGAGATAGGGCCATTAGAAGTTCTTGATTGATGTTAATTGTGTGCATAGTAATTATAGTTTGTTCCCTAAAACAAGTAACAAAGTCCCGCTTAGTTGTCATGTAATATAGAAGGGGAATTCAATTTTTATAATTGAATAAATTTATACAATATTTTGCAGCTAACATGGAAATCTGCTACTGAAGTACTCACTTGAATTGACTTGGATCTAATTCTGCATCCGTTCAGTTTATGCTGTAAAATGAAATCCGACGCTCTAACATAGCCTGATTGATTTCTGAATTTGATATTTCTGATTACTTTGATCTATATATATAGTACAATACCTTGGCAAGTCCTGGCTATGTTTTACTGGAAAGAAAGAGTAACATAATACATAGAAGCATGCTTATGGGAAATGTGTGATTCAAAAATCTTCAATATTTTTAGATTTATGTACACGCTTGCTGTTCTTTATCCTCCATCTTCTAACTTACAAAAAATGCAATCACTGATAAATTTTCATGCATGTATCTGTTGACTGTTATTTCTGAGGATTAGGTTCTTTGCCATAGTTTCTTTGTTGCTTGTTCTCAGTCTCACTATCAATAAATTTATAAGATTACACGTGCGTGCACGTGCACATTTACTAGTATCTATAAAGTTCCAATGTGGGACTAAAATATCACTACTAATAAAATTGCAATACGACCGTCCGTACATACGTACGTCGCTTCAAATTTGCCCCTCAAGTTTATATAATTTACAGTCGTATGCCACCGCCAAGTAAACTGACCGGTTCGATTCGATTATCTTTTCCCCTCCCTTCCTCGCTCCTTTTCTTCCCCTTTGTGCTCACCCATCTTGCGCCCGCGCCCGGCATCAGATGTGAGGTTTTCCTCCAGGGATTGCGGGGTTGGGGGAGGGTCCACGGGCACTGGGGAGAAAAGGTCGATTTCGATTCAGGTTCAAAGGGGAAGGGGGAGGCGGGAGGAGGCGAAGAAGGTAGCTCCGGCAAGAGGGCTTCCCCCTGCCTTCCCGACGAAGCTGGGGTGCAGGGCGCGTCCACTCGACGAGATGGGCAGTGGGAGAGCCGGCGGATAATTTCGGAACGGCGTACTTACCAACGTCCATGGCAAGAGGGATGCGGTGTAGACGGCAGGAGCCGAGTTTCCCTTGTCCATGGAGGGAAAGATGCGACGGAGTCACAGAGATGGACAGAGCTGAGCTTCCTCTGGTCCGTGGCAGACGGTAGGTGGCGGGTAGGGATGAATATGAGATTTCCGTAGTCCATGGCGTGCATTAGGCCGCGGAATCGGCCGGCGGTTGGAGTCAAGCTACTTCGTCTATGGTGGCGATGGGGAATTGGATTCACCCAGAACAAGCCATGAGCGGGTGAGGGACGCGGCAGGGAGCGTCGGTGATGTGAATCGGGGCGGCCTGGTTAGGTTTGGCCGAAAATTGGCCGGCGGCAGCGCCCTACCATCGACTCGCTACGAAAAACGCACACAGTCAGCACCCCCGATCCTCCACACACGACTCTTTGAAACAGATCTTGCGAACGCCGCTGGTCGTCCCGCCGTCCGATGCATCGGCGAAGTCGATGGCGTCCTTGCAGACGGTGGTGAGCAAGGGTTCCAGATTCAATCCAAGGCCATGGTGACTGGCCTCCTACCCCGTTGCTGGTCTTCATCTCTCCACCCCGTTGACTTTCCAGGTTAAAGAGGACCCATGGTGGTACGGTCGCTTCCCACAGCTGCTGCATCTGTTCTGGTTGCTTCTGGCGCAGGCCTACCAGATGCAGAGGGCTGGGGGCCTGGGGCTGGGTTCCGATTTTATTCAGTCGAACAAGCTACATCTGCTATGGAGTTGGGTGCGGAAGGAAGTAAAGCAAAGCAAATGGAGAGAGAGAGAGAGAGATGGCCGACCCAGCCGAGCAGCATCTGGTTGCTGATATCCTTTGTTTATGTATTTAGAGTTTTGTTCTAGGTGCACTTTGTATATTTTTATGAAGATGTTTGATTAATCGTCAAAATCAAATGAAATCAGGTGCATTTCATAGTAGTTTGCAAAGTAATTTTCTATAAAATTCTAGAGGGCAGTGTTAAATTCAGTTTTCAGCTTAAAAGAGATGGGTTAATTGCTGGAATGCGCCTCATGAGTGCTCATCATGCTTAGATGATAAGATTCAACTCCGTGCGGTGAAGGCTTTACTCATGCTGGGTTTTAATTCAAGATGCTCTACAAAGATAGCGAGTAGGACACATGAAGGTATTCCGCTGTGGAAACTAGCTCTCAGAGTTCTTGCACTATATACGAGTATGAAGAGAATTCAGACTTCACACGACATGCCTCTCGGGTGATTCATATCACATGTTTGCAAATCACTTCATATTTCTACAGAACTATGTTAACTGAACATGTAAAAAACTATGTTGAATGAAGCATGAAGAATAATTAAGAGTCATTGATCTTGTGCCATTAGATCTACTGGCATCGAAGTCTTGTAGTATTATTAGTTTCTCCATGTATTTCTGAAATGTACAGATTGCTTTGGTTAATTATCAACTGTAGTTCCTTTTTAAAATTTATCTTTCTTCAAAATTGACACTAATAGGCCCAAGGTAATGTTGTTGTAAGGGACCGAAAACCACTGTGTTTTATACAGCGAAACTGAGTTGAGCGAATATTTAAAATCACTCAAAATTCTATGTATTTTACGTATAAGTAACAATTTATGATGTTGTACAGAAATATTAAAACGCATCTAGGAGAAGATCTTATTTAAAGCGAGATGAATAGTTGGGTCATTGCTTTCTATGAATGACATCAATTTGTATATTTTATAAAAGAACACTTTGATCAAAGTGGAATTTCATTGCTTGTATAGTTTTATGTTGCTATTGTTTCTATACACATGATTTTTTTTACAGACATTGTAAAGAAAACTAATAGGCCACGGAAAGGAACTCAATAGACCACGTGTGTTTTTATCGATCATTTACATTTAATAATAGCATTTAATTATTTTCTAAATACATGGGTGAACACTTGATCTATCCGTAGCAACGCACGGGTAATGTGCTAGTGTCGGAAATCCCGGGATCACGCGTTCGTCGTATGTCCTCTTTAGCTGACTCAATGAGATGCTCTGTCCTCTACAGCGCGGGTCTACACTGAGTAGCATGCATGTCTCCACTTAAAAAGCAAGCAATGAACTATGTGTGCATGTGAGTTGAGATCCGTTAGCTATGCAGGGTCGTGCACCACAAATTCTCTTTTAGAAGCATGTATCGTGAGTATCTTTTCTTTTCGAATATGCAATCGTATGGCCTTTATATAAAAATATTTCCACATTAAATTATGAAAACAAAGTGTGCAACAAATAACACGACCGCGTGGCCGTTAACTTACGAAAAATAGTGCACAAATTGGAAACACAAACAGGAACAAAATTTTAATGACCACAGAACAAATCATGAATACAAGTCTGGAACAATATTCTATTTCTCCGAGGGACATACAATTTGGGTAAGAAAAGAGCAAAACTTTAGTGACCGCGAAACGAATCATAAATTTAATTCAGACTAATTGGAGAACATTTTTAGTTTTCGAGGAACAATCTTTTGGTAAGAAGGAACAAAACTTTAGCAACATTAAAAGTCGAATCAGACTAATTGGAACAATATTTTAGTTCCCAAGGAACACAACTTTTGGTAAGAATCAGTAAAACTTATGTGATGCAAACTAAACCATGAATTCTAGTTAGACTAATTGGAATTAACATTTTAGTTCTTGAGAAACAAAATTTTGGATAAAAAGAAACAAACCTTTAGTGACCCGCGAAACAAATCATAAATTCTAGTCAGACAACTAACTCCGTTTAGCTATATGGAATAGATAATTAGACAACATTTTGAGGAAAACTACAACGCAGAGGAAAAAATTGAATCTACACGCGAAACAAGGTTGTAGAATATGGGAAAAAATTATAGGATGGATGGAACAATTACTTTTCTAAAATAAGAGGAGCGGATCTTTCTTAATAAGGTAACAAATAGCTATACCTTTCATAAATAAATAGAACATCACAAGGAACAAAAATATCAAAGAACAAATAATATGTGGAAATATTTGAGAATAAAGGAACAAATATTTTGGAATAGAGGAACAATTTTTTAATAAAGGAACAAATGGATATACATCTAGGACAAAAATGAACATTACATGAAAAAATCAAGGAACAATTATTTATGGAAATAATTTTATAAAATAAGAGGAACAAATCATACTGAATAAATGAACATAAAGATACACATATGTGAATAATAATGAATGTCAAATGAAGCAAAAATAAACATCAGGGAACAAAAATTTTATGGAAGTAATTTATAAATAAAAGGAACAATTATTTTTCTGAACGCATGAGCAGAAAGCTCTACATATGGAACAAGAATTAACATCACTTGGAAACTCAAGGAAATTTTTTGTGGAATTAATTTTTTGAAATAGAGGAAACAAATCTTTCTAAATAAACAAACAAAAACTATACAAAACTATAAAAAAAATCTTTCTAAATAATAATGGCCGCCACAAGGAACAAAAAAAATTACAGATATAATTTCCTGATAAGAGAGGAACAAATTCCTTTCTAAACACGGAAACAGAAAGCAAGCTATGCATCTGGAACAAAAATAAACATCACGTAGAAAATGAAGGAACACGTCTTTTGCTAAACATGAGAATGGAAAGCTATACATCTGAGAACAAAAACTTAACATGATTACAACTACTAATGGAACACAATTTTAGACTTGTGGAATAAAAATACTACTCATGAAAAAAATGATCCATAGAAACTAAATGAATGAAGAAAATAAAATAAAAACATGAAAAACATGATTTAACGAAAGTATAAAAAAGAATACTTTTGGCCAACATGATTGAACAAATCATGAAAAAACATGATAAAGAAAAATGAATGAAAAAAATAAGAACAAAAGCAAAAAGAGAAAAGATACTTAAAAGGGAAAATAAAAATAGATCGAAAAGAAAAGAAAATTAGAAAGAAAGAGAACATGCAAGAAACAAAGGCAAAAAAAGAAGCGAGGAAGAAAAAAAGAAAGGAAAGGAGGAAGAGATCGCAACTAAAAAAACACAAAAATCTGACTAGTGGAGCGCAAGACGAAAGTACACTTTTATTAGTGGACCACATGCATGGATCAACTACCTGTCTACACAGTTTTCTGTGAACGCATGCAACTAACGAACGAAACACAACGATCAGCACAGGAAATGTAGCTCGGCCGAGCCCGTTACCGAAAATCTTCAGCTAAAGAAACGCTCGGAAGCGCGTGCGCTACCGAGTCATTTCCGAGGATAGCCTAGGAAAAGCGTTTGCCATGGCGCGAGCCGGTGTTGAAGGCCCCCCAGGTGGGATTGGCTTTGGATTTCTTGGGGCGACAGACTCCGACATCGCTGCGTCTAGGCTGTTGCTAGGGAAGGGAACCACCGCGTCGCAGCTTTCCCTGTTTGGCTGGTGGCAGCGCCTTTGATGCCCATCGCCACTCCATCGCCATTGCCCGTACCTGGCACCTCTCCTCTGCTGCCTGTTCCTGATGCCACTCCACCTTCTTCGCCTATGTCGCCTGCAAGTAAACGGGTGTGGGAAAAAAATTATACCCGTTAACGGGTATGGGTACGGGTGGCGGGTGAGATTGGAGGAGACGGGGACGGGTATGGGGTGGCTCCACCCGTACCCATACCCTGCGGGTGCCATCCCTACCTGCAACACCTGAGTCTACTCCAATCTCGATGACACCGACTAGGCGAAGCGGACGACATGTTGTGGCAGAGGATTGGACGATGTCCACATATGAGGATGCTATGCAGAAGGCCATGCGCTGCAAAGCCGAATGCAACCTCGACACCGCTGATATGTCACCCTCGTCTAAAGCTTTTTCCTCTTGTTCTTCTACCCGTATTTCTTCTAATATGAGTAGTGTATGAGTTTTTCTTGGTAGTAGGAGTTTCTCTTGGTAGTAACTAAAATGAAATTTTAGTTTCAACAAATATTTTGAGACATGTGGAATTTGATAGCGTAAAGGTTGTTCCTAAGGTCTCGAATGTGTCGGACATCTTGTTACTAGACGAAGAGGAAGCAAATCCCACACGAGATGGCCAGCTTCTATCAAGTCTAGTTAGGGTTGGTTCTTAGATGGAATTAGATGAGTCGATGATGGCACACCTCTATTTTTTAAAGTGTCACTCGTTCCAAGCGTAGAGTGATATAGCAAGAGAAATTTTACCACAAGGGTAACTCCGGGTTTATATTGAACTCTTGAGGAAGAGTGAGCTTTTTTGAAATAGGAGCATAGCTCCAGCCTCTACATCGAAACGATGCATATAACCATTTATTTATTTTAAAGGTTCAGCAATATTCAGTCATAAAATTCATGGATCAATCAAGGTGGCTACAAAGATCAGCCACCTAAAAACAGAGCATAAAAAATTATGGAATATAGGTCAATACGTCTATTGTGCAACCAGCCATCCTGGCTGAATATAGCCTGAACAATCGCCATTAAACGATTGCATCCAATATTCATAGGTCTTCGTTGCTCACCATGAAGGAGGAAGGTTCACATGTGTATCAACGAAGCAGCCATGTGAATAACCTACAAAAAATTGGTTTGGTACATTTGTTAAAAGCTACCTCATTTTAGCAATTCCAAATTGCCCAAACTAAAGAACATACTCCTACATGAATATGAACTTTTGTTTTCTTATCAATCCTATTCAAGCAATTACCAAACAAATTAGTACTGTTTAAGGGAGGAGATATATTATAAGTAAAATATACTACCCTCTAGACTAATTTCGAGAAAGGACAAGATATAAATAAGTGGTCTATGGTTTCCTAAGAACCGCAAAAAACACATTTAGTACATCCAGTCTATCATTTTTTGCAAGGTTATCCTCAGTTAACAACACATTTTTATAAAGAAACAACATAAAAAATCGTAGTTTTAGTGGTACCTTAATTTTCCACAAGTATTTTTAGGAAGACCATATGGCCATTCATTAGATCAGATAACATAGACTTAATCATAAAACATCGATCATGGTGAGATGCCATCTAAAACTATCTGGTTCATTGTTCAAATGTACCCCAATTAGTCGTCGTACCAAGCTAACCTAGAATCTCACTTATCCTTGGTCAAATTCCTATTGAGTCTTATATATATTCAATGGTATTTTAGTTAATACATAAGAAAATGTAACTTCCTTAGTCCTGACAGTATTAATTAGTGTAGGGTATTGAGCAGCTAATGGTGTATCACCTAGCTAGAAATCCTCCCAAAAACGAGTCCTAGTGCCATCTCCCATGACAAAAGAACCTCTCTGAAAGAAATCTCCTTCAACACCCATCAGTCCCTTCCAAAAGGGTGAATCGGTGGCTTTGGCTTGAATTTTGAGAGTGTTTTGCCGTGTAAGTAGTTGATAGGAAGCAATTATTTCCATACCCCTTCCTCTAAAAGGAGTTTGAAAAGCCATTTGCAAAGTAAATATTTATTTTTAATATCACGTACCTCAATACCTAGACCCGTCTAATCTTTCTGTCGACAAATAATGTTCCATTTAGTAAGTCTATATTTCTTTTTAAGCCCATCACTTCGCCGAAAGAAATGAGACCTATAAAAATCTAATATTTTTCATACCCCTTTAGGTATCTCGAAGAAAGATAGAAGGAACATGGGCAAGCTTGTCAGAACAGAATTAATTAGGACTAGTCGATCTCCATATTAGAGCAATTGATGAACTCAAAGCTTTGGCTGAGGTTAGAGTGCTATCAACGCATGAGATTGAGCTTAAAAACCAATCAAAAACTCATATATCAAGTCTTTTTCGCCAAGAGGAGCTCAAGTGGTACCAAAGATCAAAGGCCCAATTTATTTTTGAAGGAGATTAGAATACTAGATACTCTCATAGTGTTGCTAATGGCAGACACAAAAAATAACCTATTCATTCTCTAATTCAAAGATGAGGGAACGATCGAAGTCCATGAGCAACTGAAGTCTTATTTTACAAGTTACTATAAAAACTTGTTCAGAGAACCAAAGAAAGGCAAATTCTTATGGATGAATCTAGAATGGGAGATATACCCCAAGTTTCCATGGAGGAAAATAATCTACTTACGGCCCCTACATGGAGGATGAGGTAAGAAAGACTGTTCGGCCTTCTCAGATCCCTTTCATGGAAGGTAGAAATATCCTCGATGGGGTGGTAACTTGCATGAAGTGGTTCATGAACTCCATACTAAGAAGTTGAACGGGGTAATTTTAAAATTATATTTCAAAAAGGCTTATGATAAAGTGAAGTGGTCCTTCCTTCAACAAACACTTAGAATGAAAGGTTTTTTCAGAAGGGTGACACGCTTTGATCTATAGTTTTATGTAGGGAGGTAGTGTGGCCATCAAATTCAATGATGATGTTGGCAGATACTTCCGCAACAAAAAGGGTCTAAGACGAGGTGACCCATTATCATCCATGCTATTTAATGTAGTGGCTGATATGCTAGCTATTTTGATGGAATATGCAAAGGTTGGTGGTCAAATTGAAGGAGTTATTCCACACCTTATTGATGGTGGTTTATCTATCCTTCAATACGTCGATGATACAATTGTATATATGGAATATGATCTAGAAAAGCTACAAATCTGAAATTAATTTTAGCAACATTCAAGCAACTTTTAGGTCTGAAAATAAATTTCCATAGGAGTGAATTGTTTTTCTTTGATGAGGCTCAAGATGCGGCTAGCCAATATGCTAATTTATTCGGCTGTGGGCATGGCCAATTTCGAATTAGGTACTTGGGGGTTCCGATTTATTATCGGAGACTCTCAATTGCCGAATGAAAATTAGTCGAGGAGAGACTACAAAAGTGTCACATTAGCTGGAAAGGAAAAATATTGTCTCTTGGAGGAAGACTGATACTTAGTATTTCAGTACTATACATGATATCTTTCTTCATGTTGCCAAAAGGAGTTTTACAAAGACTAGATTATTACAGATCTAGGTTTGGCAAGTAGACAGTCAGAAAAGGAAATATCAACTGGTTAGATGGAGTGTGGCTTGCAAACCCAAAGATTAGGGAGGACTTGGCATTCATGACCTTCAAGTTAATAATACAGCCCTCCTAGGTAAATTGTTGTTTAATTTATTTACCGAAGATGGTGTTTGCCTAACCCTCCTAAAGCAAAAATATATTGGCTCAAAGGCATTATTATAGGTTCTTTGGAACCTGGTGATTCCCACTTCTAGGCTGGTCTGATGGCAACAAATAATAATTCTTTCGCTTTGGATTATTTTCGATAAAAGATGGATCACAAATATGCTTTTGGGAGGATAGTTGGTTGGGCTAACACCACGCTCTGGGAACAGTATCGTTCTTTGTACAATATTGTATGATACAGAAGTAATATCATTGCTACGGTAGTGGTAACCTCACCTCCGAATTTGATGTTCAGAAGAGATTTAATCAGGCCTAGGCTAGCTGCATGGAACGCCTTACTCGCTCATTTGGATACAATGCAACTAATGCCAGGGCCTGTGAATTTTAATGGAGTCTTCACAAAAATGGAATATTCTCTGTTGACTCAATGTACAAAGCGTTGTTGCATCTATTTATACTAGTTGATGATAACAAGAGGATTTCAAAGATGAAGATACCAATTAAGACCAAAGTTCTTGGTTGGTATCTTTGTCGAGGAGTGATTCAAACAAAAGATAATCTTGCTAAGAGGAATTGGCATAGAAGTAAGAGATGTGAGTTCTGTCATCACGGTGAGAATATTAAATATCTATTTTAGTTGCCAATTTGTGAGATCTATATAGTCAATCATCTAAGTAGCTTCTTATCTATATCCTCCGCTTTGTGTTGCTAATATTTTCGGAAACTAGCTTCACGGTATCGATCACAGTTTTAGAACGCTTATTAGGGTGGGAGCGCTTGTCGTTATTTGGATTCTCTAGCTATGTAGAAATAAGTTGTTTTCTAAAAAAAAAATCTTCCTTGCAGGTAATTTAGTGATGTATAGGTACGCTCCGCTTATGGTCGTCTTTGCAGTGTGTGGAGAACCGAGACCTGTTTACGGAGGCTGTACATAGTTGGAGACTGTGGCAAGGGATACTTTTTCCAACATGGATGGCCGTGTAATCTTTGGATTGGTCTGCCACCATCCTAGTATACGTGAGTGTGAATTTTATCAAAGTGATATGTAATTCGCTTATCAAACTCTTTTCTTTGGACTGTTGAACAGTTGTGTGTATCCTAGTTATCGAGAGGCTGAGTGTAATACTTAAAACTCTTAAGTACCTTATCAAAAAAAGGGAAAATCGTTCGTACTCCAATTGGATGAGAATTCAGTTTGACAAGCACCCAATCCCATCGGTACACTACATAAGTGCAGCCGTAAAAGGTGTAAACTATCCCTTTTTTCATCGGAAAATGGCTAGTCTCACCCGAGATCATGCACTCCAAGAAATTTAATATTACCAAAGATGTTATTATTTTCAGCTCCCAAATAAGAAAATCATCAAATGTTTCACACTCTGTAGCACTCTTTGTTTCACCATCACATTTTTCCACTATGCCTTTACCATACATATGTAACTTAGGATGGTAAATGTGGTATTCAATTTTTGGAAACGCCTTCCTAAAAATTAGTCATGATACATCCTGCTGATATAATGTTGTACTCTTAAAACAACGCTGCTACATGTACGACACTTCATGTAGGATTCGTGTACGACGTCAACAGCCAGCCGTTGCCCCAGCTACGCGTTCGTTCGACGCAGCTTCTCCACCATCCAATTTTGAGTCGTACAAAATTCGTACACCAAGCATCATGTGTGAAGTAGTTTCGCTCTTAAAATACAACCATCATCCTCTATTGAAGCAACTTCCTCGGTTGAGTCAATTCTATGGGTGAACGGATCGTATGGGCACCTAGAGGGGGGGGGGGTGAATAGGTGCTACTCAAATTTTAATTCTTTTTCAATTTAGGCTTGACACAAAAGGTAAATTCTCTAGATATGCAACTAAGGTGAATTTACCTATATGTCAACTAGCAAGCTAAGCAAGATACAAGTAGTAAAGGCAATAAGGATAGAGGTAACCGAGAGTGGAGCACACGGAGACACGGATGTAATTCCCGTAGTTCCTTCCTTTTTAGGGGAAGTACGTCTACGTTGGAGGGGTGTGGTTGCCACAAAGGCCTAACCAACGCCACAAAGGCTCACCCTATTCTCTGGTGCAAGCTTCCGCCACAAAGGCCTAGCTCACTTTCCACTAAGGGATTCCTCAAGGCGGAATCGGCCTTTACAAAACTTGGGGCACAACTCCACAACTGAATTGGAGGCTCCCAAGCACCACAAAGATCTCAATCAACAAGTATCAAGATTTCAATCACACAAATCAAAGTCAAGGGACACAAGGGAACCCAAGACCAAAGGGCCCTCAAGCAAATGAGAGGGGAAATCAAATCGCTTCGGTGAGGATGTAGATCAAGGCCTTCTCCTTCGATTCTCCAAAGATCAAGAGCTTTGGTGGGTTGAGGGAGGAGATCTTGCGAATTTGGTGGCTCCAAATATGGTGTTCTTCTTGCACAGCTCGAGCAGCTTGAGGTGGAAGAAGGGGAGGGGTATTTATAGCCCCTCCCAAAATGTAGCCGTTGCTGACTTGGAGGGGCGGATTATCCGGCCAAAGTTGGGCCGGATTATCCGCCCCCCTATCTGGGTGACGCCGCGTCAGGTCCTTAGCCGAATTTGGGGTCGTCTTCGGGGGGGGGGGGGGGATTATCCGGCCCCTGGCCGGAATATCCGGCCCCCCTATCTGGGTGACGCCGCGATAAGTCCTTAGTCGTTTTGAGCTCTCGGCTGGGGGGGCGGATTATCCGGCCCCTGGCCGGAATATCCGGCCCCCTATACTGGGTGACGCCGAGCCAGGGACTTAGCCGTTTTTTGGCCACCCTCTAGAGGGGCGGATTATCTGGCCACCCTTGGCCGGATAATCCGGCCTGGCAAATCTTCATCTGACAATTCTGCACAACTTAGCACACACTTAATATCCCTAATGTTGTTATCTAACACACAAAATCTGAGGGAAACAAAGTTTGCACTTTCAATCTCCCCCTTTTTGGTGTTAGATGACAACACTAGGATTTGCAAGAAAGATCGAATATTTCAAACAACAAATATTTGAGCAAGATAAAAAGTATTTGAGCAAGATAAAAAGCTCCCCCTAGATGTGTGCAACTTCACCAATGAGTTTAGAGGAGACATACCATTGCATAGATAACTCAAACATTGTGGAATTCCGAATATGATAATATGATATACCGGACAATAATTCCATAGGCAATTCACCAGTGAACCATGAGCTCAAAGAAACATAAGTGAACAACACAAAATGATCCACATGGCACATAGAACATATAACATAGTCTCATACACCACATGGTCAAATAGACGACACGAAGTTCAACCACACACAAAGTTCAACTTAAGACGAATAAAATAAGAAGAAACACAAGCGCCAAAGAATGATAAGCGCGCAAGCTTGTGTTTCCACCCATGCAAATCCCGTAATATTCCTAATAGAACTACTTCTCCCCCTTTGGCATCAAGACACCAAAAAGAGAGAAGAGCGATGCTACACGTCCCGAGGAATCAATCCTCCAAGTCATCGAAGTCGCCGGAGTCCACATCATCATAATCTCCGCCATCACCCTCGTCAGCTCCAGCATCTTCATCCTCAGCCTCAAAGTCCTCCTCAGCCTCAAAGTCCTCCTCAGCCTCTGCACGAGCACCTCCTGCGGGAGCATCTGGAGCATCAAAGAGATGCTTCTGCATATCCACCCAGTTGTAGCGATCGGTGTTCCAAGCATCAAAGGGCACAGGAGCAGTAGGAGTGGGATCGGCGGTCTGAGCACCACTGAGACGGTGAAGGATCAGCTGCTGAGTGTCCTGGATGCTCTTCCTCTCAACATAGGCCTGGTAGTTCTCACGGTGGATCTCTACCTTCATGCACAGAACATTCCGCTCAAACCAACTGAGCTTCTTGACCTCCCTGGACATAGCAGATGCAGCAGTCCTCTGATCACGGGCAGTAGCACTTGTCCTCGCATCAGCCATGAAAGTGCCTGGATATGCAGCTGAAGGAGCAGACTTCGCCTTTCTCTTGACATACATCTTCTTGACAAGGTGCTCCACACAGTCATCATGGATATCATAATCTCCAAGGGCATGCTTGATGAGTAGCATGATGTATGGAGCATATGGCACAGTGTTCCTCTGAATGATAGCATCCTTGATCTCATAGAAGATGAAATCCATCACATCAAGGGTAAAGTCCTCAGCAGGGTCAGTCGACGTGGCACACTCATGAGCAAAAGCAAGGAGGTCAACAAGAGAGGTGCGAATGGCATCATTGTTGCCACCACTAGGAGCAATGTTCTCCCTGAAGATGCGGACCAGCTGATCATAAAGCGGATGCAGCCCATGGATGAAGCCCACAACACCTGTGGAGTCATAGAGATCATACAACTTATCTTTGTCAGGCTTGGTCCCCGGGTTGTGAATACGGCGACCCACTGGAGTGTCTCCATTATACGCATACCCCAAGAGAGAGGCAAACGTAGTGAAGTCCGATGTACACTCATGCTCGCCGGTCATCCACTTCATAGATTTCTGAGCATTTGGCAGGATCACAAGGGTAGCATAGAACTGCTTGATGAGACCGGGATTATAGTTGCACTGAATGTTGGCCAACCCCATCAAACCCAACTTCTCAACCACAGAAACTGCTTCATCAAAATAAGACTTGCTGCGAAGGTGATCAAAATCAATAGGATGCATCGGACGACAAGGGTTCTTGAATGGCTCATAAACATCACGAAAAATCCCCCACTGCTCCTCATTCCAGAAACCATGGTCCTCAATATCTTCATCTCTTGGTGAGGCGTACCAATTGTTTCGCCTCACAAGAATGTACTCGGCCCCGGGCATGCTCTTGTAGTTAGGACGAGTCGCTTTGCCTTTGCGACGGCGGCCTTGAGCCTTGGCAGCCTTTTCTTTCTCAGCTTTCCTAGCAGCCTCCCTCTGTTCCCGACGGATAGCAATCTCATCCACAAGAACTCCTTCCTCATTCCGAACAAGCCGACGCTTGCGCTTCGGCAAACCCGAACCACCTGTGAAAGAGAGATGCACGGAGAGCATGGGGATAAGCGTATGCACACGAGTTACGGAAAGGATCAACGAATCATGAAATATGAACAAGCAAACTTCACCTAATGAATCAAATTTACAGCAGCAAATATAAAAAGAGACTAAAAAAATCCTAGGCCGGATTATCCGGCCAGGGGGGGGGCGGATAATCCGGCCCCTCGAAAATTTCTTCTACAACTTGCTGCAGTGACCAATTTGATAGATCGGGGGAAGGATTCATACAACATGATTCATAATAGAGGAAAACAACAACAAGAGGGCAATATCACCAAGAACATGCAAGGGTAAAATCACATCCTAGGAATAGAACAATACCCGCATCCATTGCGAAATCGGCTTGGTGAATGCCTTCCAGAGGAGGAGGAGAGCAACCTCCGAAGAAATCCGGCCAAGGGGTTGGCCGGAGCTCTGGCGGCGGCGACGGGAAGGAGGCGGCGGCGGCTGGGAACTCCTGGAAGGGGTGGGGAAGGAACTGCCCTAGGGCAGCCCGACCCTGCCCCTTATATACCCAGGTGCCACTACGGCCGGATTATCCGGCCAGGAGGGGGCGGATAATCCGGCCCCCCGGATATTCCGCCCAGGGGGGCGGATATTCCGGCCTGGGAGCCAGAAAACTGGCCAACTCGAAATTTTCAAAAACAGATGTTGTTTTGATGAAAAATTTGAACTCGTGTGCATGGATTTGATGTCTTGAGAGAGGATGGCTTAGGTGAGAGAGCAAACATGGAGTGGTTCTCGGCACTTAACATTGCAAGAGCGAATTGACTAAAGATCCAATGCAAGTGCCTTCCCATATCAAAAATAAGAAATAACATCGAGAGAGAACACCAAAACCTCAAATAAGATATGCAAGGAATCAACTCTTCGAAAAGAAGAGGTCGGTGGCCAAAGCCACCATGTTTGAGTGTTATGGCATTGGACCGCGAAGATGTATCTTGAGTCCATAACCACTACTCGTCATTGAAGCTCATATATCATTAAATGATATTAAGAGAATGATATGATTACTATCGGCATTATGGGGGGAGGGATAGCCCAATTAATTAGGACCGCACTCCCCCTATCTCCATGCCCACACCTAAACCAAACACGCATTGAAATATAGGTGTATTTGCAAGATGTTCAAGCCACACTCCTTGAATCAATGATATTTAGTTCATTCCTCAAATATCCAAATCTTGCTTCATCTAGAGGCTTCGTGAATATATCGGCAAGTTGATCCTTGGTGCAAACATAAGCAAGCTCAATATCACCACGGGCAACATGATCTCTAATGAAATGATTTCGGATCTCAATATGCTTGGTTCTTGAATGTTACACCGGATTATAGGCGATCTTGGTAGCACTTTCATTGTCACATAAAAGAGGCACTTTGTGACAATTGACACCGTATTCCTTCAAAGTTTACCTCATCCATAACAATTGAGTGCATCCACTTGCGACGGCAATGTATTCGGCTTCGGCGGTGGAGAGAGATATACAATTTTGCTTCTTAGAAGACCAACACACCAAAGACCTACCAAGAAATTGGCAAGCTCCGGAGGTTGATTTCCTATCATCCTTGTCACCGGCCCAATCCGAATCTGTGAAGCCACAAAGAGAGAAATCCGAGCCTTTGGGATACCAAAGCCCATAAGTTGGGGTATGAACCAAATATCGAAAGATTCTCTTAACCGCCATAAGGTGGCTTTCTTTAGGAGCGGCTTGATACCTTGCACACACACCTACACTCAACACAATATCGGGTCTAGATGCGCAAAGGTAAAGCAAAGAGCCGATCATAGAACGGTATACCTTTTGATCCACATCTTTACCATTGGGATCAAGTTCAAGATGACATTTGGTGGCCATTGGTGTGGCGGCCCCGTTTAGTTCCTTCATCTTGAACCTCTTGAGCATGTCTTGGACATATTTTGCTTGATTAATGAAAGTCCCTTCTTTCAATTGCTTGATTTCAAAACCAAGAAAGAACTTCATTTCGCCCATCATAGACATCTCGAACCTATCGGTCATAAGCTTTGCAAATTCATCATTAAAAGCTTTGTTAGTAGAGCCAAAGATAATATCATCAACATATAGTTGGCATACGAAAAGCTCCCCATGGACCCTCTTAGTAAAAAGAGTGGGATCGATTTGCCCAACTTCAAACCCACGGTCTAACAACAACTCCCTAAGGTGCTCGTACCACGCACGTGGGGCTTGTTTAAGGCCATAGAGTGCCTTATGGAGTTTGTAGACATGGTTCGGGAAGTTGAGATCCTCAAACCCCGGGGGTTGCTTAACATACACTTCCTCTTTCAATGGACCATTTAGAAAAGCACTTTTAACATCCATTTGTTGCAACTTAAAATTATGATGAGTGGCATATGCAAGAAGGATACGAATGGACTCAAGGCGAGCCACGGGAGCATAAGTTTCTCCAAAGTCAATTCCTTCAACTTGGGAGAAACCTTGAGCAACCAATCTTGCCTTGTTCCTCACAACAATCCCATGCTCATCTTGCTTGTTCTTGAATATCCATTTTGTGCCAATTACATTCCGACACTCCTTTGGCTTGTCCACTAACACCCAAACATTATTGCGCTTGAAGTTGTTGAGTTCTTCATGCATAGCATCCAACCAATCCGGATCTTCAAGGGCTTCAAATACTTTCTTGGGTTCAACCATGGAGATATAAGCATGATGAGTGCTAAATTGTGCCAATTGACGCCGGGTTGACACTTTGCTCCTTAGATCTCCAATAACCCTCTCAAGGGTATGACCTTTAAGTTCCAAGTCCCTTTCAATTCTCTTCTTGCGACGGGCTTCGATCTCCTCATTAGACCTTGGAGGGATCACTTGATCATCTTGATCATTTTGGTCCCCGTCTTGACCATCAACTTGACCTTGATCATCATTATCTTCATAAGTAGGTTGATCTTGGTCTTGTGAAGAATTGGGAGCGGTTGAGATAACCAGAGAGGATGGTGGTGCCCCTTGTTCTTCATGAAGGTCCTTGTCTTGTTCTTCGGTTGGTGCATTAGTTGCTTCCTTGGGAGAGCCTTGTTGAGCTTGTGAAGATGAAGGCTCCACTTGAGTAGATCATAGTCCTTCTCGGTCCGCCACAAGGTGTCCCTCAATGGGGCGGAAAAATCCCACGCCCATTCTTCCTATGGCTTCTCGAGGTATTTCATCATCTACATCACAAGAAACAACATCTTGCCCCCCTTGGGAGCTGTCATTCTCTTCGAATACTACACTACAAGATTCCTCAACACGTCCGGTGGACTTGTTGAAGACTCTATAAGTGTGGGATTCGGCACCGTAACCAACAAAAATACCTTCTATTGCTTTCGGATCAAATTTACCTAAACGAACTCCTTTTCTTTGAAAGAAACACTTACACCCGAAAACCCGGTAGTAGGAGATGTTGGGCTTGCTTCCGGTGAGTATTTCATATGGAGTCTTGTTTAGGCCTTTGCGGAGGAAGAGCCAGTTTGAAGAGTGACAAGCCGTAGAGATAGCTTCGGCCCAAAAGTTGTATGGAGACTTAAACTCCGCCAACATGGACCTAGCCATATCCATAAGAGTCCGGTTCTTCCTTTCGGCTACACCATTTTGTTGAGGGGTGTATGCAGCGGAATATTGATGACGTATCCCCTCATCACTGAGAAACCCATTCAAAGTGTAGTTCTTGAATTCCGAGCCATTGTCACTTCTAATTGCCAAAATAGTTTGCCCATGTTGACGTTCAACTTCCTTGGCGAAGTCGATGACGGTTTGTTGTGTCTCACTCTTATGCTTGAAGAAGTAGATCCAAGTATATCTTGAATAGTCATCAACAATCACCAAACAATATTTCTTCCCACCAAGACTTGCATGAGAGGGAGGACCAAAGAGATCCACATGAAGGAGCTCCAAGATCCTCTTGGAGGAAATGATAGTCTTGCTTGGGTGGGGAGAATCATGCATTTTTCCTAGAACGCAAGCCCTGCAAACACGATCTTTGGCAAAAGAAACATTCTCTTTTAGTCCGAGTATGTGGCCACCCTTGTGAAGACTTTGCAAAGTTCTCATATTGACATGGGCTAGTCGGCGATGCCAAAGCCAACCCACATCGGCCTTTCCAAATAAACACATTGCACCTGTAATGGTTTTCCCCGAGAAGTCCACCACATACAAGTTATTTTCAATGTGCCCAACGAAAGCGACCTTTAGAGACTTGCTCCACAGGAGTACCACAATTTCATTATCAATGAAGACGGCAAAGCCCATCTTACCAAGTGCACGAACTGAAAGTAAATTGTAACCTAGGGTCTCAACTGAAAGAGCATCTTTGTGCAAAATGTATTTTTGGGTGTTTGTTGTCAATACTCAGGTATCTAACTGTTTGTCTCAGTCTAATCCTGTTTGTAGGTGGAAATCTGAAGATTAGAAGTTGCTGGCGTTTCTGCGCCGGAGACTCCGGGTCTCCTGTCCGGAGACTCCGGTGTGCTCACGCCAGAGACTTTGGTCAGGGACCGGAGACTCCGGCCCAAGCCTCCGGGTTCGTTTTTCGACGGGTGTCGCTCGCCCCAGATATGGGGGCGGAGACTTTACCCGGATTCTTTGGCTGGTGCTCGCCACCGGCCCGGAGACTCCAGCCTTGGCGACTTACCCCAGAGACTCCGGGCTCTGGACCCCGGAGACTCCGGCCTAAAAGGACAGCAATGGCTAGTCCTTGTCTTGGACTATATAAAGCCTTCTTCCACCTCAAGTCAAGGCTGCGGCTCACACTCTCTCACCTCCATTGTTTCAAAGCTTCAAAGCTCAAGATCTCTCTCCCTAGCCAATAGAACTCAAAGCCCTTTTGGGATTTGAGGGAGAAGACCTAGATCTACACTTCCACCAAGCCGATTTGATTTCCCCCCTCTCTTTGTTGAGGGGCTTGTAACTTGAGTGTTCATCGGATTCCTAGCCGGAAGAAGCCGTCCTCCAAGCTTAACTTTGTGTGTAAGAGCTTGGTGGGCCTATTGGGAGCCTCCAATTGAGTTGTGGAGCTTGCCCCAATACTTTGTGTAATGGTGTCGTGCCGCCTTCAAGGGCATCGCTTAGTGGAGCGTGGACTCGCCTTTGTGGCTTGTTCACCGGAGAATAGGGTGAGCCTTTGTGGCGTTGGTGGCCTTTGTGGCACCACACCTCTCCAACGTAGACGTACTTCCCGTAACAAGGAAGGAACTACGGGAATACATCCTCGTGTCTTCGTGTCTCCATTGCGGTGACCTCTATCCTTTACTTGTACCTTTACTTATATTGTTATTGCTAGCTTGCTTGTCACTCTAGGTAAATTCACTTAGTATCACATCTAGAGAATTTACCTTCTTGTCTAGTCTTAACTTGAAAAGAATTAAAAATATTGGGTAGCTCCTATTCACCCCCTCTAGTCGCTCATACGATCCTTTCAATTGGTATCAGAGCATGGTCTCTTATTCGGGCTTAACCGCCTAAGAGTTTGAGCGACCATGGAAGGGGATAAGAATAAAGAAACTCCTCCCGAAGATACTCCTCCATCTATCTCTTCCTCTTCAATCTCACGTGAGGAGCATTTGGCGTCCTTGGACACAATGCAAACCACTATGAGATTGGAGATGAAGGCTATGTTTGAGGAATATTTTGGAAGAAAACCTTCCGGGCCCACCAACCCAAACACCACACCTAGTGTGGAACTCTCCTTGGCTAAGGTGAAGCCACCTAACAATGGCTCCACCTCCGCCGAAAATAAAGGTGACCCTCCTAAGGAAAATGATGGTCCGGCAAAGGGTGCTAACATTCCACCCCCTAACACTTACTCACCTCCGCCGGTTCATTATCCTATGCCACACATTAACAACATGGGATCTCCTCCTAAGCTTGATTCTCGCAATTTTATTAAATGGCAAGGACTAATGAAATCTCATATTTCTAGCTCTTCTACTCATTTGTGGAGGGTCATACAAAATGGCTTTGCACCTCATGATCCTCTCAACTTGACCGGAAGAGAAGAAGTTGATGAGCAACTCAATGCCACCGCCAAACATCTCCTTCAACAAGCGGTACCGGATACTCATGCGGTACAGATCAACAACTTGAGCACCGCCAAGGAAGTATGGGACTATCTCACTATGCTCTTCATTGGGAATGAAAGTATTCGGTCCTCCAAGTTTGATGAACTCAAGAGTGAAGAAAGGGATTTCATTATGCGTGATAATGAGACTCCCGATGAGATGTACCAAAGGATCTTGGCTCTTGCAACAGCTTTGACCGGGTTTGGGTGCAAAGACAATGGTGATGACTATATCAAGCGTATGTTCATTACCTCCATCAACCCAAGAGAACCCATGCGGTCCGAGATAATCCGTTCAAGACCGGATTTTGGGAGTATGACCTCAAATGAAGTTCTTTGCGAGTTCACCGCCTTGTCTATCTTGAAGAAGAACGCGGAAGAGACTAGAGCTCGTGTTCTTGCCGGACAAGGAGTTCACAATCTTGCTCTCAAGGCCAAGGTGGTGTCCAAGCAAGGAGAAGGAGAAGAAGAATTATATGAAGAAGAGTGTTGGTCTCCGGAAGATCTCAAGTTTGCACTCCATGAACACTTGGCTCTCAATGCAAATGCCTTTTGGGAAGCCAACAAGCACAAGACGAAGGGATCCAAGTTCAAATCCTTTCCAAGGAAGGGTGGTGACTCTAAAGTGAGGCATTGCTACAATTGTGGAGGAATCAAGCACTTCATCGCCGAATGTCCTTATGAGAACAAGGAAGACAATGAAGGCCGGCTCATCCCCAAGCGTTGGTCATCAAAGTTCTACCCATCCAAGAAGCATGGGAACAAGGACAACAAGAAGAAGGGAGAAAGGGTATTGGTGGTTCATGAGGAGTATGACTCCGAGTCCGATGATGATGACTCCGTTGATGAAGAGAATGGAGAAGTGGCCGCCATTGCCATTGTCTCCACACCACCTACATCCCTCTTCAACTCACAAAATGAGAACGCCATCATCACCACTCACAAATGTCTTATGGCTAAGGCCTCGGAGGTAACCTCATCACCTACTCCTTCATCATCTCATTCCAATGATACCTCTATGGATGATGTGAGTAGTCTTAAGATTAAGAAAGAACTAGTTTCTTGTGATGATTTTCTTACTAACATGAAGGGGCCAACCAAGATATACTTTGAGACACTAATGTGTGAACTTGGTGATGCCCATGACACTATCAAGGAGAAGGAGGAGTTGGAAAGATTAGCCGCCGATGATATTGGCTCTCTATCAATTGAGCTCGAAGAAGAGCAAAACTTGAGAGTCTCTTTAGAGGAGAAATTGTTGGGACTAGAGGAGTCTCATAATCTAATCTTGTCAAAACTCACTAAAGAACGTGACCATGCTCTTGCTATGGTCAAGTTGCTTAAAAAGGAGAAAGTTGAATTTGACGTTGGTCATAATGATCTTCGTGAGAAGTTTGAGAAGCTTGAAGAAGCCCACAAGGCTTTGGAAGGCAAATTCTCGCATCTCACCAAGATTCGTGAACAACTTCAAATTCAACTAACTATTGAACAATCTAAAGTCTCACCAATGCAAGTTATTGAAGTTCCTTGTTCTTCTAACTCTATTTGTGATCATAGTGATATCATTGAGGAGAACAATAGGTTGAAGGCCGATCTTGCTAAGGGCCTTGCTACTTGCATTCAAGGAGAGAAGAATCTCAATGATCTCTTGAACAATCAAAGATTGTTCAAGGGAAGGGAGGGCCTCAGATTTGTTGCCGAATCCTCAAAGAAAGGGGATCTTTGTTTGGTGGCCGAGTCCTCAAAGAAGAAGAAGAATAAGAAGAACAAGAAGAAGGCAAAGCCTGCTGCTGCTCCTACTCCTCATGTCCCCTTTGATATTTGTTACACCGAGGAGGAGTGGGAGGAGCTGAATGGAAAGAAGAAAATCGAGGAGACCGGAGTCTCCGGGTCAAAGGTTCCGGAGTCTCCGGACATTGCTTCCGGAGGAGTAAAATGGATTATTGATAGTGGTGCCACAAGCCACATGACCGGAAGCATAAATATTGTGGAAGATCTAAAGCCCAATACTTCAAATGTCACGGTCTCGTACGGTGATAATTCATCCTCTAAGGTACTTGGTTTCGGTAAGGTGATGATCACTCCGGACGTGTCCCTAGTGAATGTCATGCTCGTCGAAACCATTGGTTATAACTTACTTTCCGTTCATCAACTTGCTACTATGGGTTATGCCACATATTTTGATGTTGATATTGTGGTCGTCATGTGGAGTAAGTCTCTCAAGGTTGCCTTTCTTGGGTATGTCGAAAATGGCTTGTATGTGGTGGACTTCTCGGAGAAACCCACTACGGCCGCGATATGCCTAATTGTTAAGGCCGACGTGGGATGGCTTTGGCATCGCCGGTTAGCCCATGTCAATATGAGAGCTTTGCAAAATCTCTACACCGGCGGCCACATACTCGGACTAAAGGATGTTTCTTTTGCCAAAGATCGGGTTTGTAGGGCATGTATTGAAGGAAAGATGCATGAAACAAGTCATCCAAGCAAGACTATTATCTCTTCCAAGAGGTGCTTGGAGCTCCTTCACATGGATCTCTTTGGACCTCCCACTTATGCAAGTCTTGATGGCAAGAAATATTGCTTGGTGATTGTCGATGACTATTCAAGATACACTTGGGTTTATTTCTTTGAGTTCAAGAGTGAGACCCAACAAACTGTCAAAGACTTTGCCACCGAAGTTGAGCATCAATTCAATACCACCATATTGACTATAAGAAGTGACAATGGCACCGAGTTCAAGAACTACTCCTTAAATGAGTTTCTTAGTGATGCGGGTATCAAACATCAATATTCCGCTGCATATACCCCGCAACAAAATGGAGTTGCCGAGAGGAAGAACCGGACTCTTATGGATGCGGCAAGAACTATGTTGGCGGAGTTCAAGTCTCCATACAACTTTTGGGCCGAAGCTATTAATACCGCATGCCATGCCACCAACCGGCTTTATCTCCGCAAGAACTTGAACAAAACTCCATATGAAATTCTTACCGGGCAAAAGCCCAACATCAAGTACTTCCGGGTATTTGGTTGTAAGTGTTTCTATCTCAAGAAAGGTGTTCGTTTGTCAAAATTTGATTCTAAAGCTTTAGAGGGTATCTTTGTTGGTTACTCCACGGACTCACATTCCTATAGAATCTATAGCAAGTCCACCGGGCATGTTATAGAGACTTGTAATGTGAGGTTCGATGAGGATAATGGTTCCTTTGTGGGACAAAGTTGTGTTCGTGATGTAGGTGACGAAATTCCTCCCCAAGCCATAAGAAGAATGGGTGTCGGATTCTTCCGGCCCATTGAGGGACACCTTTTGGCCGAAGGAGAAGGACAATGCTCTACACATGTGGAGCCTTCACCTGCTAAACACTCACAGGACATTGACCAAAGACAAGCTGCACACCCTCAACCTCAAGATCATCCCACCGAGCAATCTTGCCCGGAGTCTCCGGCCCCTGTGGTCCGGACTCTCCGGCCTATACCGGAGTCTCCGGGCATGGATACCGGAGTCTCCGGGGGTGATCAAGGCTTTGATGAAGATCCTTCATAATTCCGTGGCTATGGGCCACTTGATGATCAAGGAAATCCAAGTGGTCAAGGCGAGGACCAGAACAGTGATCATGAAGATGATCAAGTAGTCTCTCAAGAATCTCCTCTTGAGGCTCACACTTGCCGTGAGAAGAAGCTTGAGTCCATTCTTCAACGGAGAAGCATATCCTTGGAAAATGTGGTTGGGAGTGTTCGTAAAGGTGTCTCCACTAGGCGGCAACTTTCTAACTTTTGCTCTCATCATGCTTTTGTCTCTTGTGTAGAACCCAAGAAAGTTTATGAGGCGCTTGAGGATCCGGATTGGCTTGATGCCATGCATGATGAACTCAACAACTTCAAGCGCAATAATGTTTGGACTCTAGTAGAAAGGCCTAAAGATTGCCGTAATGTCATTGGGACCAAGTGAATCTTCAAGAACAAGCAAGATTCAAATGGCATTGTCATTCATAACAAGGCAAGATTGGTGGCTCAAGGTTTCTCCCAAGTTGAGGGTATTGACTTTGGTGAAACTTTCGCTCCCGTTGCCCGTCTTGAATCCATTCGCATCTTACTTGCATATGCATCTCATCATAACTTTAAACTTCAACAAATGGATGTTAAAAGTGCATTTCTAAATGGTCCCTTAAACGAATTGGTCTTTGTGAAGCAACCCCCGGGCTTCGAAAACCCTAAGTTTCCTAACCACGTTTACAAACTTGATAAGGCGCTCTATGGCCTCAAACAAGCCCCACGTGCGTGGTACGAGCACCTTAAAGAATTATTGGTTGATCGTGGTTTTGAAATTGGGGTGATTGATCCCACTCTTTTTACTAAGAAGGTCAATGGGGAGCTTTTCATTTGCCAATTATATGTTGATGATATTATATTTGGTTCTACTAACAAAGCTTTCAATAATGAGTTTGCCAAGCTCATGACCGACAAGTTTGAGATGTCTATGATGGGGGAGCTAGAGTTCTTCCTTGGATTTGAAGTCAAACAATTGAAGGGAGGGACTTTTGTGAACCAAGCCAAATATACTCAAGACATGCTCAAGAGGTTCGAGATGATTGGAGTCAAAGGTGCAAAGACTCCCATGCCAACAAAGGTTAATCTTGATCTCGATCCTAATGGTAAAGAAGTAGATCAAAAACTTTATAGATCTATGATTGGTTCCTTGCTTTATCTTTGTGCATCTAGACCGGACATTATGTTAAGTGTGGGAGTTTGTGCACGTTTTCAAGCCGCACCAAAAGAAAGCCACTTAGTGGCGGTCAAAAGAATCTTTCGATATTTAGTGAATACCCCTAACTTTGGTCTTTGGTATCCAAAAGGAGCAAGTTTTGATCTTGTAGGTTACTCGGATTCGGATTGGGCGGGAGACAAAGTGGAACGGAAATCAACCTCCGGGGCTTGCCAATTTCTTGGTAGGTCTTTGGTGTATTGGTCATCTAAGAAACAAAATTGTGTGTCTCTCTCTACCACCGAAGCCGAATATGTAGCCGCGGCTAGTTGTTGTGCACAACTCTTATGGATGAGGCAAACTTTGAAGGATTACGGTGTCATTTTTGACAAAGTGCCTCTTTTATGTGATAATGAAAGTGCAATCAAGATCGCTCACAACCCGGTGCAACACAACAAGATGAAGCATATTGAGATTCGTCATCATTTCATTCGGGATCATGTCAACCGTGGAGATATTGATCTATCTTATGTTGGCACTAATGAGCAACTTGCCGATATATTCACGAAGCCTCTTGATGAAGCAAGATTCCGGGAATTGAGGCATGAACTAAATATCATTGATTCAAGCAATGTGGCTTGAGCTAGGTGCATTTACTCCCATACTCTAACTTGTGTGTTGTTCTAGATGTGGGCATGGAAATAGGGGGAGTGCGGTCCTAACTGATTGGACTATCCCTCCCTCCATTATGCCGATAGTAAGCATATGGTTCTATCTTGTCATTTGTGACAATTTTGATCTTAATTGATGAGTTTTGGTTTTGGGCCCAAGATATATCTTCGCGGTGCCATACCTGTATACTCAAACATGGTGGCTTCGGCCACCAACCTCCCAAGTGGAGGTTTGTTCCCATTTGCGCCTTATTTGCATTTTATGTGCCTTTCAATGGGAATGTGTTCATGTTTGGCCTTATTTGAGTTTTATTTGCATTTTTGCAAACTTGAACACTAAGTACCACTCAGTGACCTCTTTTTGACCCAAGCCTATCCCATTCAACTGAAAACACTTCATCTTTCGAAGAAACATGCTCAAATTCATAGCTGTGTGATCTGGTCGAGGCAGGCCGGAGACTTCGGGTTTCGCACCCCGGAGACTCCGGTGTCTGGTGGCCGGAGACTCCGGGTTACCAGCCCCGGAGACTCCGGCCCTAGCGGTTTCACCCTGGGTAAAAGGGGTCGGGGTGAGGGCAACCAGCCGGTTACCCTCATTCACCCCCCACTCCTCCTCTCCCCAGGATGCCGCCGCCTCCACCAGGTCACCACCGGGCGCCTCCCCGGCACCGGATCCGCCATTGCCGCCAGCCTCCCTCCTCTCCAAGCCTCCGAAAGCTTCTCCCTCCGGCTTGCTTGCTTCTCCATGGAGCCATCCGATATTCTCCTCCTCCTCCTCCCATCTAGATTTCTCTAGATTCAAAGGATTGGAAGAAATGCTTGTTGTTTGTCCATGGGGTCACTCTCATTCGGCAATGTGTGTATCTAGCATCGTGTAGAATCAGTTTTGTGCAATTTCTCGAGCAAACCCTAGCCTCCCTTGTCTGACCTCGAGTTGCCCGGAGTCTCCAGGGTCCAAACCCCGGAGACTTTGAAGTCTCCGCCCTCTAGAGGCCGGAGACTCCGGGGTCAGACACCGGAGACTCCGGTGTAGATCGATTTCTTCACAATTTGACTCCACAAGATGCTATTCTCCTGTCATCTGAGCATGTTTTTGACTCTTCCCTTGCTACTTTGTGCCATTTCCCTCACAGGTAGCAGTGCAGGTGGTCGTCGCAAGCATATCCCGAGGAAGCACACCTTTGACTATGACCCGGCAAAGGATTGCTATGTGGAAAGACAGAGTGCTGCAGAAGTTGCTAGGGATGCTCTGAGAGAAAAAGCTCGTCTAGCTCAGCTGGCTAAGGAAGAAAGGGCCAAAAAGGCCAAGTTTGATCACTTGCCAACTCTCAAGGGCATGTCACTTCCAGAGTTTGCAGATATGAGGAAGAGGAAGATGTATGACTTGCCGAGGAACACCAATGATCACTGTTTTCATCGAAGGGAGCAAGAACTGATTTGCACCGAGCTCTATGCCAACCTCACCCACAAGGTTTGCCCTCAGAAGGTGGTTGATTTTGAGCATCTTCACAAGAGTGATTACTTCAAGGAAGCCCTGTGGATCACTGAAAATCTTGGTCTTCACCCGCTCATGCAAATCAAGCAAGACTACAACGTTCTCCTTGTGCACCAATTCTTTGCAACACTCGTGTTTGGAGATGGAGAAGAGCTTCCCATGACATGGATGACCGGTGATCATGTTGTCCAATCCAACTTCATTGAGTTTGCAGAAGAGCTTGGATATCCATTCAAGGGGAACCATGAGCCAAGTGGTGCAAGGATGCATCTCTCCGGAGTTGCCTACAACAAGAAGGCGCTTGCTCCCCTCTATGGTAAGCTCACGAAAGATGCCGCTGATCAAGGCAAGAAGATTGTTGTTGGGGAGTCCTATGGGTTGAGAACTAGGTACAACATTCTTCTCCGTTTGTTCCGTGAGAATATTGCCCCTAGTGCGGGAAATTTGGATGCTCTTCGTGGTGGCTTGGTCAACCTTCTTGCCTACTCTCATGAAGTCTTTAGCAAAGGCCAAGAAGCTCAAGTTCAACCTATTGATGTCATGGACTTCATTCACCGGGAAATTTATGAGTGCATTCTTTCCAAGAAAGCCCCGGTCTATGCTCCGTATGTGATGAAGTTGATCAAGAGGAAGTCACCCAACTACACTCTGTGTGTTGACATCTCTAAGTTGGTTGAGCACAAATCTGTGAAGCCTCAGAAGAAACCGGCACCGGGTGTGACCAATGAACCCTTTGCCTCCGCTAGTGAAGATGAAGAAGATGAAGACATGGAAGGTGATGAGGATGATGTGGATGAGGAAGGAGAAGAGGGTGAGGAAGAGATTGAAGTGACTCGGACTGCTCCTCCTTCTCCACCAAAGAGGAGGAGCAAGAATGCTAGCAACCAGCCTTTTCCCTCTCGCAACAAAGAAGAAGTCAACAAGGAGATCAAGAAACTGTCTTGGTTCAAGAGGACCATGCTTTGCATGGGAGTGGATATTCGCAAAGAGCAGCACAACATCTGCATTCAGAACAAGCATATCACTCACAGCCAAGGTTTGATGCTTGAACACCTTCGTGCTATCCGCAAACTTCCTCCTCCAGAGCATCCTCCTTCAGACTCAGATGATACTCTCAGCTATGGTGCTTGGAACAAAGAGATGGGCAGCTCACTCCAATGGGGAGATTTTGAGGAAGTGTCCAAGCCCAACTATTCGTCCTCCTCCAGTCGTGGCAAGGGTCCTATGCGTGATGATGAAGATCCTTCCTATGAAGGCAACGACGAGGACGACGACGAGTGACTTGTTGGGACGTGTAGCATCGCTCGTTTCCCCTTTTTGGTGTCTCGATGCCAAAGGGGGAGAAGAGTTCTATTAGCATGTTATCGGGGATTTGCAAGGGTCGGGCACAAGCATTTCTTTTGTTGAGCTTTCATTTGCCTATGCTTGTGCTCTCTTCTAGTACTTAGTTCTTTAAAATTTTAACTTCGTTGTGGTACCTATCTTAATATGGTGTGAGACTTGTGGTGTGCTTCATTGTAATAGTCATGCTTTATATTATTATCTATGTACTATGCACATGATCATGGTCCATTATTGCAGGGGGAGCTTTGTGTCTAGTATGTGTGCATTTGAATCAAGCTTTTGTTGTAGGTTGCACACATCTAGGGGGAGCTCACCCTATATTATGGTGATCTTTTTCTTGAACCTTTGTATTGTCATCAAACACCAAAAAGGGGGAGATTGAAAGAGCATCTTCGTGCAAAATGTATTTTTGGGTGTTTGCTGTCAATACTCAGGTATCTAACTGTTTGTCTCAGTCTAATCCTGTTTGTAGGTGGAAATCTGAAGATTAGAAGTTGCTGGCGTTTCTGCGCCGGAGACTCCGGGTCTCCTGCCCGGAGACTCCGGTGTGCTCACGCCATAGACTTTGGTGAGGGACCGGAGACTCCGGCCCAAGCCTCCGGGTTCGTTTTTCGACGGGTGTTGCTCGCCCCAGATATGGGGGTGGAGACTTTACCCGGATTCTTTGGCTGGTGCTCGCCACCGGCTCGGAGACTCCGGCCTTGGCGACTTACCCCGGAGACTCCGGGCTCTGGACCCCGGAGACTCCGGCCTAAAAGGACAGCAACGGCTAGTCCTTGTCTTGGACTATATAAAGCCTTCTTCCACCTCAAGTCAAGGCTGCGGCTCACACTCTCTCACCTCCATTGTTTCAAAGCTTCAAAGCTCAAGATCTCTCTCCCTAGCCAATAGAACTCAAAGCCCTTTTGGGATTTGAGGGAGAAGACCTAGATCTACACTTCCACCAAGCCGATTTGATTTCCCCCCTCTCTTTGTTGAGGGGCTTGTAACTTGAGTGTTCATCGGATTCCTAGCCGGAAGAAGCCGTCCTCCAAGCTTAACTTTGTGTGTAAGAGCTTGGTGGGCCTATTGGGAGCCTCCAATTGAGTTGTGGAGCTTGCCCCAATACTTTGTGTAAAGGTGTCGTGCCGCCTTCAAGGGCATCGCTTAGTGGAGCGTGGACTCGCCTTTGTGGCTTGTTCACCGGAGAATAGGGTGAGCCTTTGTGGCGTTGGTGGCCTTTGTGGTACCACACCTCTCCAACGTAGACGTACTTCCCGTAACAAGGAAGGAACTACGGGAATACATCCTCGTGTCTTCGTGTCTCCATTGCGGTGACCTCTATCCTTTACTTGTACCTTTACTTATATTGTTATTGCTAGCTTGCTTGTCACTCTAGGTAAATTCACTTAGTATCACATCTAGAGAATTTACCTTCTTGTCTAGCCTTAACTTGAAAAGAATTAAAAATATTGGGTAGCTCCTATTCACCCCCCCTCTAGTCGCTCATACGATCCTTTCATCAACAAGCATGACGTCCACAAGGGAAATATCCGGTGCGACCACCACCTTGCCAAGACCCAATATCTCGGATTGTGACATATCTCCATATGTGACGGTTATGTTGTTATCATTAGGCCTCATCTCCGTCATAATCTCCTTGCTTCCGGTCATATGACTTGTGCATCCACTATCAAGCACCCATTTTGACCCACCGGAAGCATAGTCCTACAAGAGATCATTGCTTGGTTTTAGGTCCCCATTTTTCAATGGGTCCTCTTTTGTTAGCAACAAGGGTCTTTGGAACCCAAATAGACCAAGCAACATAACCATCATTTGGACCAACATATTTTGCATAAACATCACCATAATAATCACGAAATAAGACATAGTGAGGGTTAGCAATTCCCGCATGATCATCATGAGTGGCTTTGCCACCCACAATGGGATCCTTCTTTGCTTGTGCGGGCTTGGCCTTCTTCTTCTTGTTGTTCTTCTTCTTCTTCTTCTTTGAGACATAGCCAATCCCCGTTTTATCACCAAATGCCTTTTGCTTACTCAAAAGGTCATTCAAGTTTTTCTCACCTATGGGAATGGAGGACTTGGCAAGCTCATCTTTCAACCTAGCATTTTCTTCAATAACATTTGCATGATCACAAGTAGAAGTAGAAGAACTAGGCACATTATTCTTAGTCAATTGAATTTGAAGTTGTTCATGTGACTTGGTAAGAATAGAGTGTTCACTTTTCAAGGCCTTGTGAGCCTTGTCAAGATCTTCTAAATCCTTAACAAGTATATCATGACCAACACCAAATTCAATCTTTTCCTTTTTAAGCAATTTTACTTTAGCACGAGCATGGTCACGCTCCTTAATGAGTTTGGAAACAACTTCATTATTAGCTTCCTCAATGGAATCGAGCTTCTCTTCGAGAGTTGCTCGTTCCTCTTGCTCTTCTTCAAGAGACTCGGTTAGTGAGGCAATATCTTGAGCATATTCTTTTTCAAGCCTCATTTGTTCATCTAGTTTTTCAAGAGTTTTACCATATTGGCTCAATAGACGTTCAAAGTGAAGCTTGTGAACACCATCTACACTAGACACATAATCATCAAAAGCAACAATTTCTTCCTTTACTCTAAGACTAGCAAGATCATTCAAGGGAGCATCATTTGTCTTAGAGGAGGAGAAAGATGTGGGTGATACCTCGGAAGACTTGGCCATAAGGCACTTGACATTCTTGACAAGAGAGTCCTCATTGGGGGATTCAAAGAGTGATGTGGAGGAAGTAGAGGTGGTTGCCATTGCGGCCATCTCACTAGTTGTGGTTTCTTCTTCATCACTCTCACTTGCGGAGTACTCTTCTTGAGTCAAGAATACAAACTTTGGTTGTTTCTTCTTTGGTCCACCCTTCTTCACAAATGGCTTCTTTGAAGGTGACTTGGTCTTGCTTTTGAGGATGAGCTTTCCACCATGGTCTTCTCTCTTCTCATAAGGGCACTCGACAACAAAGTGGAATCTATCATTGCAATTGTAGCAAGTCCTCACCCTTTGACCATTGTTGTCATTCCTTTGATAGCCACTTGACTTGCTTCTTCTTTGATTGTCTTCTTTAGCCTTGTGTGGATCAACCCAAAATGTTTTTCCATAGAAGGCCATGTGCTCATTGTACTCATGTCTTATGTCCTCGGGACACATCTCTAGCCTTGCTTCAATGCTTGCTTGAAGAGGAACCTCTTTCTCAACCACATTAGCCTTCAATGCAAGATTAGATCTTCTTTGCATTCCTATGGCACGGGCACGAGCATCTTCCGCATTTTGTGCGGAAACCTTGTAGGCTTGAATCTCTTGCATTACTTGATTGGAGGTCATCTCATTGAAGTTGTGCTTTCCTTGAACACTCTTCACATCCGCGGGCTCATATGGAGTGAGAGCAAGAATGTACTTCATCTTGATCCACTCATCATCAATATGGTGAGCACCGAGGTTCTTGAAGGTGGTAGCAATAGCCTTGAGTCTTCTATACATCTCTTGATGATCCTCACCATCCATCATGAAGAATCCCTCCGCTTGATTTGAGAAGGCAATATATCTCGTTTTCTTCATGCTCTCATTGCCAACAAAGACGTCGGAGAGTCCTTGCCAAGCTTCTTTGGCGGTGGAGAAGTGTTGGATGTGAGGCAAGTCCTTGGATCCAATGGCGACTTGAATCATGTGAAGAGCGGTAGCATTGAGTTGGCTATCGACCGTCTCTCTTCTTGTTATGTTGTGGGGATCCACGGCCTTGAATCCTTCCTCAACGATCCTCCAAAGCTCGATGCAAGAACTACGCATATGAGAGATCATTTGATATTGCCATTGACCAAAGTTTAATGCATCAAGCTTAGGTGGGTCTCCTCTATGGTTAATATGAGGATGAGGAACCGGCGGGTCGGGTGAATACCAATGTGGGAATTCACCTTTCCCGTCGTCCTTGGTGGAAGACTTAGCATCGCCATTTTTATCGGCACCCTCCACATCAACCACCACATTCTCCACTTGTGGAGTAGCGGGTTTTTCCGGAGGTGGTCAGGCATTAGCAGTTTTAGCTTGCATAAGTTGCGCTATCATTTCACGCAACTCACTTATTTGAGATGTCATGGAAGTCATGGATGATTCCAAAGATTTGAACTCACCCATGGAAACTTGACCCGAGCCCTCACTAGGTGATGTTTCCATACTCTTAGGCGGTTAAGCCCGAAATAAGAGCCGAGGCTCTGATACCAATTGAACGGATCGTATGGGCACCTAGAGGGGGGGGGGTGAATAGGTGCTACTCAAATTTTAATTCTTTTTCAATTTAGGCTTGACACAAAAGGTAAATTCTCTAGATATGCAACTAAGGTGAATTTACCTATATGTCAACTAGCAAGCTAAGCAAGATACAAGTAGTAAAGGCAATAAGGATAGAGGTAACCGAGAGTGGAGCACACGGAGACACGGATGTAATTCCCGTAGTTCCTTCCTTTTTAGGGGAAGTACGTCTACGTTGGAGGGGTGTGGTTGCCACAAATGCCTAACCAACGCCACAAAGGCTCACCCTATTCTCCGGTGCAAGCTTCCGCCACAAAGGCCTAGCTCACTTTCCACTAAGGGATTCCTCAAGGCGGAATCGGCCTTTACAAAACTTGGGGCACAACTCCACAACTGAATTGGAGGCTCCCAAGCACCACAAAGATCTCAATCAACAAGTATCAAGATTTCAATCACACAAATCAAAGTCAAGGGACACAAGGGAACCCAAGACCAAAGGGCCCTCAAGCAAATGAGAGGGGAAATCAAATCGCTTCGGTGAGGATGTAGATCAAGGCCTTCTCCTTCGATTCTCCAAAGATCAAGAGCTTTAGTGGGTTGCGGGAGGAGATCTTGCGAATTTGGTGGCTCCAAATATGGTGTTCTTCTTGCACAGCTCGAGCAGCTTGAGGTGGAAGAAGGGGAGGGGTATTTATAGCCCCTCCCAAAATGTAGCCGTTGCTGACTTGGAGGGGCAGATTATCCGGCCAAAGTTGGGCCGGATTATCCGGCTGGCCGGATTATCCGGCCCCTGGCCGGATTATCCGCCCCCCCTATCTGGGTGACGCCGCGTCAGGTCCTTAGCCGAATTTGGGGTCGTCTTCGGGGGGGGGGCGGATTATCCGGCCCCCTATACTGGGTGACGCCGAGCCAGGGACTTAGCCGTTTTTCGGCCACCCTCCAGAGGGGCGGATTATCCGGCCACCCTTGGCCGGATAATCCGGCCTGGCAAATCTTCATCTGACAATCCTGCACAACTTAGCACACACTTAATATCCCTAATGTTGTTATCTAACACACAAAATCTGAGGGAAACAAAGTTTGCACTTTCAATGGGGTAGGGCCAAATGGCTAAAAATCCAGAATAAGGTTGTTTATTTGTTAAATCTGGGCGCAAATGGCCAATTCACCAGACCTCCTACATTTTCTTAAAGGGAAAACCTAGTGTGTGTGTAAACAAATTCTATATCACAAGGCATGAAAACAATGTGAACCTTGTCTCTAGTATGATGTTTTACTAACCATATTTAGACCTTCGGGGTTTGATCAAGCTTTGTCATTGACTATTCTGCCTAAAATTAAGGGTGTATGCTAGAAAAACATGTATACTCCCTCCGTTCCTTGATATAAGGTGTATAGTTTTCTGTGAAAATTTTCAGAATATAAGGTGTATGGCAGAATTGTGAGATCTTTTTACACAATTTAGGAGTCAATCTGATTAGGAGAGATGAGGTAATAAGATTTATCTATTTTCCACTATTCTCACATTGATTAGATACCTATATTAACGTATAAAAGTATTGAAATTTGCCCTTTTAACCTGTGCGTTAATATTTGTGCAAGAAAACTATACACCTTATATTAAGGAATGGAGGGAGTATATTTGATGGATTTCAGTTGTTCAAAGATGCCCCAAAGTTTCACAAGTTTATGAATAATAAGGTCTTCAGGGAGTCCCAAATCAAGTTCATTCATCAATGTATATTTGATTGAAGCATGAAATTATCTTAAGAGCATCACCTAAAAACCTGGTAACTAGCCAGCACCGAAGTTTATCTTCTATCCAAGTTATGCATGTCTAGGATCTAAATATGTCAACTTTGAAAACCATGAGAGACACGACACCAGATTTTGATTGTGGATCTTGAATGAAATGAGACCACAATAGTGATAGTTCAAAAAGGGTATGTCCATGGGTTGACTAAATGAAGATTCTTGGGTTCCTACTTCCTAACTTCCTACGGAGGGTACATATCCATGGATTTTCTTCACAAAATTTCCATGGGCTTGGGGAGGGGGGGCAACCCCCCCCCGATCTCATATAGCGTGGCTAATTATGAGAGAAGGATGTATTTCAAAATGATTATGTGCCCCAATTTCTTTATCTTTGTAGCGTCTTGTAGTAAAACAGGACAATCATTGTATTCAAGACTCAATATTTCTAGCTTGTGAAGATTCCTAATAATTTTAGTAATTTTTTCACTTTGGTCGAAGCTTTGAAATTTGAGGTTGAATAGCTTCACAAATGAATATGAAATAACCTTTACTGGATGGTTTGATAAGTCCAACATGACAATGTACATGCATTCTTTTAGGATAGAGGACCAAATAGTTTATGGCATACTTGAGTCAAAACATAGAAAGCTTCAGCACCGCTGCTCGCCACTGCAGCACCGACTGCCACTCGTACAAGTGTGGCCTAACGCTTGCCACATGGCCGCCACACCACTTGTAGTCCTAGCAGCAATGTTGGGTCCATGGTACCATCTAGTCTCGTCATCAGTGAGAGGAGCAACGGAGGCACGGGAGTGCATCAGTCGGATAGAATCTACAGAGGAGAATACATGGTTGTCGGTCGGAGACAAGACAAAAAGAAGAGGATGGGAATGAGAGGTATAAAGATGCAGGGGAAGTGAGCCGTATGAGATAAGATGGGGCTCACACAGTCGTTGCCACGCTCCAGGACATGTGGCGCATGGAGCGAGCAGAGGGCAGGAATACATAGTCCTCCTGATGCCACAAATTAAGCTTGAATAAGCTGTAGGCAGAATTATTGTGCGGTCCAAATCTAAAAAATACATATCTAGTGTGCAAGATTTTTGATATAGTGACTTTTGAAGGACACTGAAAGGACATGTCCCAAGTTTCTATTTTTGGGATGTTGATATTTTTACTTTTGAAGGACACTAAAAGGACATGTCTTGAGTTTCTATTTTGTTGGGTGTTTGATAACAACACAACATGATTTAATCTTCTGCTAAGTGATCCAGGGATTCATCAGGTTTTACACAAGATGGAGGAATAGTGAGAAAAGTGGAAAGATGTGCAGTAAGTGTTGGCTAAAATTCACTCATTGGTTTTCAAGTTTCAGGCCGGAAATTTGTTTCTAGGGCCGAAAATTTGCTTCCAGGGCCGAAAATTCCACCCCCTAGGCCAGAATTTTTGCCATGGAACAAGTTTCCGGGGTCAGAAATTCTCATAATTTCCACCCTCTCCAAAACTGTGTTAAGTCCCTTAAATGGCTCGGTGCTCAGTGGTGCTAGCCTTAGTATAGGGGCCAGAAATTTGGATCCATAAATTTTTGGTCAAAATTCATGCCCCTTGTCAAGTTTCTGGAGGCTGGAAATTTGTCAAAGACTTTCTCGGAGGCACTTGGTGTGCTCCACAGATAGGGGGGCCAAAAATTCCGACTTTGCATAATTTCTAGTCGCTAGGTCCTTTCTACTGGGTCGTGGTGCGACCCGCAGTGAAAGAGCCAGAAATTCGGAATTTCCTCCCCTGGCTAAATTTTTTGGGGTAAGTTTCCTCCAACGGATAGATTTTGGCCGTGCGTATAAATACATGTCTCCTACCTCAGATCTGGTTCCTTCATCCACTCACTCTCACTCCTCCATTACTACAAGCTTTGAAACCCTAGATCTCCTCACCTACCCAACTGACGAGGGAACTCGGCAAATGTCCTAGATGAAGGGCTTAGGATCGAGGAAAGAGGGTGTCAGATGAACTCGAAGGTAAAGATTCAGACAAACAAGGTGAAACTTTATGTGTATTGAGAAAAAGCGTGGATTACGAACTCAATCTCGATGTGTTCCTGGCTGGCCTCTCCTGGCCCCTATTTATAGGTGGCCAAGTCTCAGGGAACCGGTCGGGTTCGATACAAATTAATCATATGCAACGTGTTACAATGTAACTTTTATATTCGACTACAACTATGCTTCAGCCTCCCTCTTGGGCTTATGTTCCTATGGGCTTCTACCCGAACAGGCCTCAGGGGTACGAATGTCGTGGGCCTTGGTATTCATACCATTGTCACCAACCAAACTTGATGCCCTTCAAAGATTTGGTGGAGAAGAACGAGATTTAGGTGTTGACCGAAGGAATTTCACTTCCCCCCACATTTTGTTGGGGAACTTGGTACTTTGTGTTCCTGGGGAACCCTACCTTGGTGTGTATGGACTCCTAGAGCTTGTTAGAAGCCTCCAGTTTAGTTGTGGAAATTGCCTTAACTGTTTGTCTAAAGGTTTTGGTGGCACCTTCAAGTCACCCTCTTAGTGAAGCTCGAGCTAGCCTTCATGGCAAGCTCATCGGAGAATAGGGTAAGGCCTTTCTAGCGTTGATCAGCTTCATGGTATCACACCCCCGACGTAAATGTACTTCCCTTAAAAAGTAAGGAGCTACAGGAATTACATCTGTGTCTATTTGTTCTGTTTGGTGGTGACTTCTCTCCTTTACTTGTTACTTAGTTTGCTTGTTGTGTTTTCTTTTCTTCTTCACTTAGGATCAAGGTTGGAAAAAGCGCTAGCGTAAGCGAGGCGGTTGGCATTTGCCTAGTGCCTAGGCAGTGCTTAGGCACCCTAAGCGTGGCCTAGGCAGTTACAATTTGTTTACCATCAAGCTTATATATGAGCTATTATACATGAATACATATTAATTTGGGATTTCTATTTTTGTGCCCTCGGGTCCTTAGTTGTACTCAGTTTTCCCCAGCTCCTTAGTTTTTCCTCAGTTTTTCCCAAGCCCTTGTTTGAAACCCTCACAAGGAGCTCGGACGGGAGGAATCCCGTTCAGTTGACCATTCCGTGCTGACGAATGGGGCCACGTCGTGTGGGGCCGCATCGTGTGGGGCTGGTAGAAAGGGATCACGTGGGATAGGACGAGACCGTGTTTGGTCATACGAGCGGAGCTGGGGCCGTAGCGTGTGGGGCCGTAGCGTGTGGAGCAGTGTGGGTCCGAGACGTGGGCATGAGTGGTTTCTGTCTCTTTCGCCCAGATTAGCAGTTTTCAATGCACATTTTTCCTCTCTATCGCTCGATCTCATTCATTCTTGATTGCCCAAATTGGTAGCAAATCTAGAGCAGCTTCTCCTTCTGTTTTTTAATGCCATTCATTTCTTTATGCCTTCGTTTTTACCCAATCAGGTACTCCCTCCGATCCATATTACTCTTCACTAATACGGATGTATCTACCACTAAAATGTGTTTAGATACAACCACATTAGCAAAGAGTAATATGGATCAGAGGGAGTAGGAATTCTAGGGCACAAATCCAGAGAAAATATACGATAAGCTGCATACAGCAGCCAACATAGCATAGATATATGGGATCACGACAGATCCAACAGTACTATCGAGATCCAACATAAGCTACATTTTACATAAATTTAAGCTTGGAGGCTACGCAGGTGAATCCCAAGTGCTTTGTGTTTGGCCATGAACTGCAGCCTCCTGAGGACGTGACGAGTCTTGCTGTGGAAGGACTCGTCGTTGCTGTCGACGTCGCTGCTCTGCACCTGTCACATAGCACCAAAGATCGAAAAACACGGAGTCAATTACAGCGATGATGGAACAGAGAGTGAACAAAAGATCATGCATGATAATATGGGCATGAAAAAAAGAGGTAGCCTCAGTTACATTGGACACAATTATATCCAGGATTTGAGTCAGTGAACCAAAGATAATGCACAACAAATTTGTACACACCAATTATTCACTGACCAAACCCTGAATCAATTTGTGCCCAAATATTCATCATCATCGGTACAAATTAACCGGATGGGATTGATTACTCACATAAGTTAACCGAATCTTAAACAAAAGCAAATCACAAACACTAATAATGCAAGATCTAGAACTAAGAACAGACGAACCCTAATAACGCAAGATCTAACACAAAAGGATAGAACTAGGAATAGACGAACCCTAATAACGCAAGATCTAACACAAAAGGATTGAACTAGGAACAGACGAACCCTAATAACGCAAGATCTAACACAAAAGGATAGAACTAGGAACAGACGAACCCTAATAACACAAGATCTAACACAAAAGGATTGAACTAGAACAGATGAACCCTAATAACGCAAGATCTAACACAAAAGGATTAAACTAGGAACAGACGAACCCTAATAATGCAAGATATAACATAAAAGGATTGAAATGGGATAAGAACAAGGGAACAAAGGGTTACCTCCTTGTTGTCGACGATGCTGGTGTCGTAGGGGTTCTCCGGCGTGACGTACGACACTGGTTCGTACGGGTCCCAATCGACGGGGGCCTGGACGGGGGCGGCGGCCGATGCGCCGGCGGCTATGTCGAAAGCAGCGACGGGGGGCCTAGGCGGTGGCGGCAGCCAATGCGCCGGCAGCTAATGCACCGGCGGCTACGTTCGAAGCAGCGATGAGGACCTGGACGGGGGCGGCGGCTGATGCGCCGGCGTCTATGTCGGAAGCACCGACAATGGGCATCTCATTCTTCTCCATCGCTGGGGTTTTTTCTTTGGGGTTTTTCTACGCGAAGTGGAGAAGATGATGGGACAGGAGAGGCAGTTGCAATGAGAATGAGAGAGTGGGCGAGCGTCGAGGGAGAGAAAGAGGGTCTCTATAAAGATGAAGGTGGCGTGTACCGCAACATGCGTCCGCTATGCACGGCTGCAGCGTGCACCGCGACATGAGGCTAACCCTTCGACGTTTGGTGTACTCAGTTCTAACCTCGGGCCTTATACAAAAAATTTATCTGTACTCAGTTTTCCCCTCGAGTACTTAGACTGGCAAGTGCATTATACTCAGTTCTACCCTCAAGTAGCTGGTCAACAGAGAGTCAACAAATGAGATTAACATAGCTAATTGAGTCATTTCATGTGCAAAAAAAATCCAAAAAAAATAAAAACATAGTGGCACCTACTCATGGAGTCTTCCTACGCAACCTGCCACCTAGGAAACCTTAACAAATATAGATAAATCAAGTTTTACCACAAATTGCCACTTCTCAGAATCACTAGTAGCTATGAAGATGCATGGTTTTCCACTCAAACCCCTTTGCAAAACATCTTCCCCAAAACATAGTTTGTCTAAATGAGGCCGTAATTGTCACACTCATGTATATTTGAATTGCAAATAATTTGATGTAGCCCAATATGAATTATATTGTACAAAACACGCATTTTTCATTTTGTAATTCTTTTGTTTGAATCCCTTAGTCTATTTACTATTTATGTGCCCTTGGTTTCTTAGTACTACTCAGTTTTGCCCTCAAGTACTGTCACAAATGCTCACAGAAGCCCAAACTTATCCTGATTGGTTGAGCCGTTGTCACACGGATTGACTCCACCAACCATTGATCCACTGATCTAACGGGCAGTATACCCCTCTCCATCTCTTCGTGGCCACCCCTCTCTCTCTCTTCGTGGCCACCCCTCTCTCTCTCTCTCTGTCGGTAGATCAACGGTTGGTGGAGTCGATCTGTGTGACAAGAGACATACATTTATGGATTATTTTGGTAATTTGAAATGGCCCAAAAGTGGTATAATTTTGGTAGAAACATGAGACATACATATTTGGCATATTTGGGGGATTTCGGTGAATGAATTATTTATCACCCCTCTAACAATTATCAACTATCTTTAGCATTCCTTTTCTTTTAGGGAATATAGTTTTGGTAATTTGAAACGGCCCAAAAGTGGTATAATTTTGGTAGAAACATGAGACATACATATTTGGCATATTTGGGGGATTTTGGTGAATGGATTATTTATCACCCCTCTAACAATTATCAACTATCTTTAGCATTCCTTTTCTTTTAGGGAATATAGTTTTGGCAATTTGAAACGGCCCAAAAGTGGTTTAATTTTGGTAGAAACATGAGACATACATATTTGGCATATTTGGGGGATTTCGGTGAATGGATTATTTATCACCCCTCTAACAATTATCAACTATCTTTAGCATTCCTTTTCTTTTAGGGAATATAGTTTTGGCAATTTGAAACGGCCCAAAAGTGGTATAATTTTGGTAGAAACATGAGACATACATATTTGGCATATTTGGGGATTTTGGTGAATGGATTATTTATCACCCCTCTAACAATTATCAACTATCTTTAGCATTCCTTTTCTTTTAGGGAATATAGTTTTGGCAATTTTAAACGGCCCAAAAGTGGTATAATTTTGGTAGAAACATGAGACAAACATATTTGGCATATTTGGGGGATTTCGGTGAATGGATTATTTATCACCCCTCTAACAATTATCAACTATCTTTAGCATTCCTTTTCTTTTAGGGAATATAGTTTTGGCAATTTGAAATGGCCCAAAAGTGGTATAATTTTGGTAGAAACATGAGACATACATATTTGGCATATTTGGGGGATTTCGGTGAATGGATTATTTATCACCGGTCTAACAATTATCAACTTTTTTTAGCATTCCTTTTCTTTTAGGGAATATAGTTTGGGATATAGTTTTGGTTATTTGAAACGTCCCAAAAGTGGTATAATTTTGGTATAAACATGAGACATACATATTTGTGGGATTTCGGTGAATGCATTATTTGTCAGCCCTCTAACAATTATCAACTATCTTTAGCATTCCTATATTCCCTAACACTTATTTTTTTTGGTAATTTCGGTGAATGCACACACTAACTTTGAAAACAACTACAAGTACATGTAACTGAATAATGGATTTGTAACAAGGGATCCCTTGTAACAACTTTTAGCGCTTGATGAGCAATGATAAGAATCCGATCGTAATTATACAACAACAAAAACAACCAGCCATCAGATTAGCTTGCTTCTTCAACTCGATCAGCTGCTTTAACTGCTTGTTCATTTTCTTCAGTTCTCCCTTCACTTCCACCAGTTCTGTATTGGGAGCATTAGGCATAATCAGAACGGCTCCTCTCTCTGCTGCATTCTCTACAGCAAGTCCCCCCCCCTCCCAAATTGCGCTCCCCAATAGCGCCAATTGATTCCTGCAATTTAAGCTTCTGAATGTACACATCGATCCACTTGAAATACCTATATTTCTTCAGGATCTGAAAACAACAACGTGAACCCTAAATCCCAAATTCGAGGGAATAACAAGAAAATCGAGAGAAAACAGAGCAATTGGAGCGAGATCTAACCTTATCCCCCTCTCTATATGGCAAGCTCTCGCATGCAAGGAACTCACATCCACGGTTGCCGTTGTCATCCGTCTTACAGATCGACCACTTCAGAGGCTCCTGGCATGGGCAGTCAGGGCATCTTGTCAAAGGCACGGGTCCATACTGCGGCCATGAAGAACGGGAGGTCGAAGAGAAACTAGACATCACCCGCCTGCCGGAGAAGGGCTGCCACTGGCGGAGAAGAAGAACAATGGGGCGCGGGGAAAGAAAGGGGAAGCAATGGCACGGGCACGGGCGCGGGGCTGGCTCGGGCTCCCATTTTGCAACGGTCACCTGGGTAAGCTGTGGGTTCAGCGCGCTAACATGGACAAGTTGTGGGTCCCACGATGATCTGGATAAGTGGAGACGTGTCCACTGTGGGGCACCAACAGCGGCCCCACTTGCCAGCACCAACCAACGGTCAACTAAACGGGATTCCTCTCGTCTGAGCTCCTTGTGAGGGTTTCAGACAAGCGCTTGGGCAAAACTGAGGAAAAACTAAGCGGCTGGGAAAAGCTGAGCATAACTAAGGACCCGAGGGCATGAAAATAGAAATGCCTATTAATTTAGAGCATCTAAATGGGTAAATTTTTAACAACTACCATTGGAACATGGCATATCTGGCTCGTCAGTGCAACATGGCATTTTTTTCTTGTTGGGGAAGCCTATTTCTTGGTTGCGCTACCTAGACTTCCGCCTATGTCCTAGGCGAGGTGTTTGTCTATCACCTATTGCCTAAGCATGCTTAAGCGTTGCCTAGGCGTCGCCTTTTCAATACTACTAGGATCCTTCGCATAGTTGTTTCTATCAAATTTGCTCTCTGGAGCCTTGAACTTTAAATAGGTTAAAATTTTGAAGAAGTGCGTATCCCCCTCCCTCTAGTCACTACCCAATTCATTTCAGACATGACTTAATCAGGAATCATCCAATGGTTTCAGTCGTTTAGACTCGATGCATGCTGCTTTACATTGCTCTTCAGCTAGAAACCCATCTCGTGTCCCCTCCCCCAGCGACACCACCAGCTCGTCCTTTCTTTGGTGGCCTTGGGGTGTGGCAGACCACAACCCCTCGCCGGTGGGAGGGTTCACATCCTTTGTTTAGTCTATTTTCAATGCCTTCTTCGAGATGTTAAGGTGGCAGCTACATTTTGAACTTAGAATAAGGTCCTCATGTCCTATCCTCGTTCTGGTGGTGTGTTTAGCACCGGCGGAGGACACGTGGAGTTGTCTCTCACGTGGATCTCCATGGATCCGCTCGGTTTTCGTGTTCGTTGGTGTGGTGTTGGGTATATATCTTTCGATCTACAGGTCTTATCTTTGGCGATGGTTGTCATTCTAGTGCGTTGGTCCTGTTGGAATTTGGTTGTGGGCTTTAACCCATGGCCCAATACAAATTCTGAAATTCTCTTGGCCCATTCATGCCTAGCAGGGGATGGCACCAAAGTTTAGTCCCACCTTGCTAGTTTGAGGGGAGTTGCACCAATATATATAGTGGGGTGTTCTACTACCTCCTAAAGTGAGAGAAGAGGAGAGGCTTACACGCGTGCTCCTCCTCCTCCGCCGCCCGCCTTGCCTCGCCATGCCTTGCCTCATCACGACGCGCGCGCGCCGCGGTTTGCAGAATTGTGCCTTGGTGCTGAGCTTACTTATCTTTTTGCTGTTTGGGAAATTACTGCGTGAGTTATTTCTCTATCAACCATTTCCGGTTTTTCCAGATCGTGTGCTGTTACTAACTCGGACGTGGGCTGCGCCACACGTCTTACCCGACCGGCGCTATATAAGCAGGCTTAGGCACAAACCCTAATCACACCGAATCACATTCCGTCTCTCGCCTCTAGAGCCTTGCGTCGCCGCTACACCTTCTCCATCCCCTCTTCTGGCATGCACCGAAGGACGGGACAGTAGGCCTCCGGAACCCCGCCTCTTGTGAACCTGTATGGGTGAGGGGCGATCAGGTTTTTGGGGAGCGCTTCTGCGCGACTACTGATGGCATCACGTCGACCGGCGACTCCTTCCCCGACAAGGACTTCTTCCCGGACATTAGCGCCCTCTACATCGATGACATGGCCGATGACGCTGGTGCCAACGTGAACGGCAATGCCAAAGCGAACGCAAATCTGAACGCGAACGTGAATCCTTGGTGGCGCGGTGTTAAATAGTGCCAGAGAACTTGTTGGCATGTAGTTGATGAAGTAAATGACCGGCCAGTTGGAAACCCCAAGAGAAGGTTTGATGAGCACAATAGCAAGTTTTCCCTAAGTACGAAACCAAGGTATGTCAATCCAGTAGGAAAAAGCCAATACTCCAGAAGGTGATGCTTGCTAGCCTAGTGACACTCCAACAAGGGCGCCGTTAATGATATCTTGTTAGTGCGTCTTCAACTAGTAGCAACATGGAACCTGCACACAACACAACCAAATAATTTGTTCCCAACTTACGATGAGGTTGTCAATCTCACCGGTTTGCTGTAAACAAAGGAATGAGCGTATCGAGTGGAAAGCAATAGTAATATATGAGTAAAGTAAACAGTGCGAGTAAAGTAAACAGGTGATAGCAATGTAAAGGAAATCGGACCGGGGTTCATAGTTCACTTGTGGTGTCTCTCCATAAGATAAAATAACACATGCTGGGTAAACAAATTACAGTTGGGCAATTGATAGAATAAAGACAACGTGCATATGTCGAGAGGATCACTATGAGATTTACTCTAGGCATTACAACAAGATACATAGACCGCCATCCAACTGCATCTATGACTAATAATCCACTTGTGGCAAATCAATCCGAGAACTCCACAAGTATTAAGTTGCGAATAACAGATAACTGCATTAAGCAAAGTGTGTAATGTAAACAAAGCATATGCCCTTGGACATATGAATGTTATTTTCTCCCTAGTGGCAACAGCACATCTACAACCTTAGAGGTTTCTGTCACTCCCCCAGATTAAATAGAGGCATGAACCCAACTATCGAGCATAAATACCCCCTCTTGGAGTCACTAGTATCTACTCGGCCAAGATAGCTACTAACAACGGAGAGCATGCCAGATCATAAGCAACATAGTGATAACATAAGATAATATTCAGCACATCAACTCAATCATAACACCAATATTCATCGGATCCCAACAAACACAACATGTAGAATTACATAACAGTGATCTCAATCATGTAAGGCAGCTAACAAGATCTAAACATGAAGCACATGGTGGAGAAGACAACCATCTAGCTACTGCTATGGACCCATAGTCCAAGGTAGACTACTCACTCATCGCGCCGGAGGCAAGCATGGCGATGAAGAAGACCTCCGGTGGCGATTCCTCTCTCCGAGAAAATATCGGGAAGAGCTTGTGGACCCTCCCAATCTCGGGTCGACAACGGCGGTGGATCACGATGTGTTTTTGAAAAGTGATCGGGTACTTAGGTTTTTCCTGTCAGGGGGTCTTTATAGGCGAAGGGGTGATGCTGTTTAATGGTGCCAAGTTGACGAGGGAAAATATAGTTGATATAGGAGTATCCCCGGCAACGGCGCCAGAAAAACAGCTGATGGCTAGTTGACGAGGGAGATTATTCTTCTTCGTCCCCCAGCAACAGTCCTTGTGCGTGGTGAATGACCAGCCCGTTGGGAACCCCAAGAGGAAGGTATGATGAGTATAGCAGCTGGTTTTCCCTCAGTTAAGAAACCAAGGTTTATCGTTCTTGGAGAGGAGAGACAATGACGACTGAAGGTGATGCTTGCTAGTTTGCGACAGCTTCGGACAATTTATATATGGCGCCTCGTCTAAGCTTTGCTGGCTAGCTGCAACGTGGAACCTGCACACAACACAAACAAATGCTTTGCTCCCAACTTACGATGAGGTTGTCAATCTCACCGGTTTGCTTGAAACAAAGATTATGAGCGTATCGAGTGGAAAACAGTAGAGTATACGAATAAAGTAAACAGTGCGAGTAAAGTAAACAGGTGATAGCAATATGATGGAAATAGGACCAGGGTCCACAGTTCACTAGTGGTGTCTCTCCATAGATAAAATAACACATGCTGGGTAAACAAATTATAGTTGGGCAATTGATAGAATAAAGATAACGTGATATGTCAAGAAGATCACTATAAGATTTACTCTGGGCATTACAACAAAATACATAGACCGCCATCCAACTACATCTATGACTAATAATCCACTTGTGGTGAATCAATCCGAGAACTCCACAAGTATTAAGTTGCGAACAACAGATAATTGCATTAAGCAAAGTGTGTAATGTAAACAAAGCATATGCCCTTGAGCATATGAATGTTGTTTTCTCCCTAGTAGCAATAGCACATCTACCACCTTAGAGGTTTATGTCACTCCCCCAGGTGAAATAGAGGCATGAACCCACTATCGAGCATAAATACCCCCTCTTGGAGTCACTAGCAACTACTCGGCCAAGATAGCTACTAACAACGGAGAGCATGCAAGATCATAAACAACATAGAGATAACAAAAGATATAATTCAGTACAACAACTTAATCATAAACACCAATATTCATCGGATCCCAACAAACCAAACATGTAGAATTACATAACGGTGATCTCAATCATGTAGGGCAGCTCATGAGATCTAAACATGAAGCACATGGTGGAGAAGACAACCATCTAGCTACTGCTATGGACCCATAGTCCAAGGTAGACTACTCACTCATCGCTCCAGAGGCAAGCATGGCAATGAAGAAGACCTCCGGTGGCAATTCTCCTCTCCGGCAGGGTGCCGGGAAGAGCTTCTGGACCCTCCCGATCTTCGGGTCGACGGCGGCGGTGGATCGCGATGTGTTCTGGAAAATTGATCGGGTCCTCAGGTTTTTTCCGTCGGGGGGTCTTTATAGGCGAAGGGGCGATGTCAGAGGGGGAGCCAGGCGCCCTCACACGGGGCCCGCATGGCCAGGGGCCTGGCCGCGCCGCCCCTGCGCGTGGGGCCCTGGTGGCCCCCCTCCTACTCTCCTTCGGATCTCTGGAAGCTTCCGGGTAAAATAAGACTTTAGGATGTGGTTTCGTCCAATTCTGAGAATATTTCCTGTGTATCACTCTGAAACACAAAAATAGCAGAAAACAGGGAACTGGCACTGTGGCAACTCGTTAATAGGTTAGTTCCGGAAAGTGCATAAAAGTGCCACTAAGTGTAACGAAACAATAGGCAAATGGTGTAAAAACAAGCATGGAGCATCAAAAATTATAGATACGTTGGAGACGTATCAAGCATCCCCTAGCTTAACTCCTGCTCGTCCTTGAGTAGGTAAGTGATAACAAAAGAATAATTTTTGAGGTGACATGCACCTACACAATCTTGATCATATATGTAAGCATTGGTGAGCTGGGATCAATAGAACTTAAAACATGGGCATGAAGATATAATCATGACAATGAGAACTTAGCAACCATGTTGTAAACATGCAAATGAACACAAACAAAAGATCATGAAAATGAAACAATGAAAGTCAAACGTGTGTTCAAATCATTAGGAAAAACATACAAATGGTTTTCAGCTTGTCCTTCAAAGAGAGCAAAACATAAATGCATAGGACACCTTCAAGTTTAAGAGGGCGACTAGATACAAATAATTTAAGAACAAGTGAAACCAACAATATGAATCAATCAATGAACTTTGGGACAATGCATATCACACTAAGAATGACAACTATGCTCTCTTAATGGTGCATAAAGAAAGAAGGTGGTGACTCAACATAAAAGTAAAATAAAGACCCTTCGCAGAGGGAAGCAGTGATTGCAAGTTTTATAACCTTGAAAAATTATGGTACTTACCGGCTTTGAGCTCTCATTGCCCCCATCATAAGCATCTTGAATGGTTAAAGTTAATGCGAGAATAATTATGATGCATATGCTTGACAAATCATAAGTTGAAAACCTCGTGCCCCGTGAATATGAGTACCCAAACCTCATGCTACTTTACTTAGAGTCCCAAGCAAGGCTCTTGTCATTGTAAGTATATGCATATCATTGAGAACCGCCAATGGGGTACCTCTGTGCCCGATGACATGGAACAAGCCCACACCAAAATGACAGGACAAGCAGACAATGAACACCTCGACATCTCTTTTATTTGCCTTTTATTTAGCTTTTTATTGTGAGATGCGTCGTCGAATGTTCACCATGGGTATGCTGCAAATTTCCACCATGAATTATGCATGGCTTAGATTGGCGGCCCAGCATTTCCCTAACACATATACAAACTCCATGATCCCTACAAGATTCCCAATTCATTTCACACCGCGGGCATCCATAAACAAAAGATCACGATATCAACTCAAATAAGAAGTGCAATGTTGAAAGCTTGCCCATGACAGCATGGCTGGGCTAGAATCCAACTTACAACTTGCAAGCATAACAACTCAACATAAGAGACCACAATGTCAAATTTTTAAGAATAGGAAAAAGTAAAGTGTGCCTTCCGGTTCGTGAGAGCTTTACTAACCGAATTTCGCATAACACTGGTAAGAGTTTAATTTGAAGAGAAAATAAAAGCAAGTCAAATTTACTTGGAATAGAAAATTGCTAGTAGGTATGTATGGTGGACACTTTGGAAAACTTTGGCTTTTAGGAGTTGGATGCACGAGTAGAGCTCATACTCAGTACAAGGCGAGGGCTAGCAAAAGACTGGGAGCGACCAACTAAGAGAGCAGTAATGGCCATAATCATGCAAAGCGACAAAGCGACATTAAAAGAAGCATAAGATGGCATCAAAAGTCAAAAACTAAATGATCATGAAGGCTATTGGCGACTTTGTAAGAGTCTAACATGTGTGAGCATGCGCCAAGTAAACCCAAATAAAGCATCAAGGAGAAAACCAAAATAATGCTTCCATACAATAAAAACAACGCATGATTTTTTTCAAAGGCTCATTAAGCAATCTCAGTTATTTGAGACAAGTCATGCTACAGCAAAACCACTAAGCATACTATCAAAAAGACATCAAGCATGACATGAAAAAGCCTAAGCCGCAGTCTACACAAGCTCCTTCTTGTACCACTATTTTGCACAAAGCTTTTTCTCTTTTCCAACACCATTTGAAATTTTTAAATACACCTCTTTTGATGAAAACCAATAAAGATCAGAGGCAAAAATACACCTTGATGAAAAGATATGACAAGGTATAAACGCAAATCAAGGCGAAAATGAAAACCAAAAGCAGTAGCAGAAAAAGAACAACGCATGATTTTAATAAGAGTGAAAACTAGAGCGTTCTTGGCAAATGAAAAGCAAGGCAACTTCTCCAAAAGAAAATTTGTTGGGGTCCAACCATTTATTGCAGAAAACAAACAAACTAAACCAACTAAGAAAACTAAAACAACTGACGCTCCAAGAAAAACACATAGTGCATGAAGCAATAAAAATATAGTGTCTTGAAAGGTGACCTGATTTTTGCCGATGAAGAAGGGGTGCCTCGGGGGCATCCCTAAGCTTTGACGCTTGTACTTCTTGGATATTTCTTGGGGTGATGCATGGGCATCCCCAAGCTTGAGCTTTTGTCCATTCTTCAACTCATCTCATCATTCTCCAATCCCTACACTTGAAAACTTCCTTCATACAAAACTAAACACAATTCTATTAGCAACATTAGTGTAAGCATAACATATAATCAACCCTCTATTTGCTTCAGGTTTCAACTCAAAACCACCACATATATAGTAGATACTACTGTAGCAATCTCCCCAAAAGTTCCATGATCAAAAGAACTCAAAAGAAAGCGATAAAGTGGCAAATACAAATATTGGCAGAAATCTGTCAAAACTAAACAGCTGACAAAGGTCGAATTTTTGAGGGATTTTATGTTGCTCAAATAAAAAAGTGTTCAAATAACAAAAGTTTGGATATAACCTGGGGCATATGCACAAGAAATTTCAGGTCCAAAATATAAACAGAGAATTTTCACAAATTTTTACGGTGCAGAACCAAAAACAGTTTCAGGACAGCAACATCCCCAAATCTTTACCTCACTCAAATTAGAGGCTTCTCTTGGCACAAAAACGAAATAAACAAGATACGGAGCGGTCATTACAGTAGTAATGACTTCCAAGACTCAAATAAAAGAAAAAGTACTGAAAAGAAAACATTGGGTTATCACCCAAGAGTGCTTTTCTTTAACGCCTTTGAGCTAGGCGCAGAAAATTGCGAATCAAGTAATATCAAGAGATGAAGCATCAAGCTCATAATTTGCTCTAAGAATAGAGTCAAAAAGCAATTTTTATTTTCCTAGGGAAGTGTTCCATACCTTTCTTTAGCGGGAATTGATATTTGATAGTGCCTTCCCTCATATCAATGATAGCACCTACAGTTCGAAGAAAAGGTCTTCCCAAAATAATAGGACATGAAGCATGGCATTCAACGTCCATAACAAGAAAATAAACAGGAACAAGGTTATTGTTAACCACAACTAGCAAAGTGGCCCGCGCACATGCGCGGGCGACCCTTAATTGGATTTTTAATTTTCTCGTATTATCCAATAAAGAGAAAGTTGCACAATAATGTTTATAAGTTATTTTATCATAAGTGAAAGATAGGATGGCATTTACAGATTTCAATAATTTTTAATTTACTTATTTTTTAAAATATATTTTAAAATAATTAATAATGTTTGGATGCTTAAAATTACTACTCAATTGATATTGTACAGTTTATCTATTTTGAAATGTGATATATATGGCTTTAAATTTCACAAATATTGTATATTTATATTTATTGCATTTTGTCCGAAGTTTATGCGCACGTGGGTCTAGTGCAGATGCTTATTATGCATCACCTAGCCTTGTGATTAAGTGTTTTCTTGTTAGAGAAATAAACAAAATAGTATAATTTTCTTACTCCTCTTCCATGAAACGTCCCCATTTTTCCCCACAGCTCATCGTTTCATTTTTTTCACCGCTGGTGTCCCCATTCAGGTAGTCTCTGCTCCCATCTCAAAAAATGTAGTCTCCCGTCCAAGGAATCCACCGATATCAGATCTCCGACTCTCTCCCTCGCGTACACATGGAACTTCAATTGGAGAATGAGGTACCGTAGTACTGCTATTTTACATGGAGTAACATGGCGGCCGGCCGGGCGGAATAGCTAGGGTGAGGCACCTTCGGTCCGCCCAGGAGCTCGAGGCTTGCAGTGCATGTTTGGGCTAGTCTGTTGGTTGTCTACCTGATGAAGATATAGGGCATGAAGCCTAGCAATGGGTGTTCCTTTGTATTGGCGAGGGTGCCGCCATGAATTGGTAGGCCAGTCCTTTTTTTTCATTTTGCAATGAAAGTACCAGTATGTTCTGTACTGGTATCGTACGATGCTCTTTTCTCATATTCCTCTCATTGTTTCAATTCAATTTCAGTGTTAGCTTCATATGGCGTTCCTAGGTTCAGGGAGCTTCTAAGATCAGGTATTCTCAGCCTAGGATTCAGAAGAAAAATACATTTAACTAATTTATCAAAAAATAATTTCATTTGTATATTGTATAAGAAAATTTAAAAATACCATTAAGTCCGTTCCAGTTTTCCCTTTGTTTTGGTCTACCTCATGTCTTCAAATCTGCAAGCAAATCTGCAAAATCTGGTTGTTTCCACTTCCTGTAATCCACAAATCTGGTTGTGCCCACTCCTTGCAGTATTCTGCCAAAATTAGCACGCCCATGCTCTCTATTTCTCACAAATCGAGACTCCGAATCAAGCATGACTCCTGTGTGAGTGGCGCGTATTTACGGTCTGTTGAGGTTCTGCCCTCTTCGTTGAGACCTGGATGGCAAGGCTTGCGGCGCTGGTCGTCGTTCGTGTACTTTGAAAAGATAGAGGTCCTTGTTTGTATTGCTGTTTTGAATCGCCGAGGAAGCTGTGATGAATTGGTATCAGCCTGCACGTTTTTTCTAGCTTTGATTCTGTAATGTAAGTTCGAATGCAATTTGCTGTGATATGAGAAGATGCTATTTTGTCTTTCCTCTTCTCATCTTCTTTATACAACTCAATCTGATTGTCAGCTTTATATTATCCTCTCAGTTTTAGATATCCTGCATATAGAGCTTTTTTTTTCCATTATGACGTGCACCATAGCAGTAGTTTGTGAAGTATATATTTCACACAAAAAATTATTTGTATCCATAGCATTAGTATGGCTATTTTGTTTTTTTGCTCAGATTTTATATGTAGATAAAGTTTGTTTTGAAATGCCCCCTCCAATTTTTTCCGGGCTTGGGACCGGCATTGGCAGTGTTAGGCCCCCCTACCCCTATGCATGCATATGTAAGGAAAAGAAGTAGTGCTAATTCTATTATTATTTTGTTACTTTTTACCATTCAGATTTGATATATGTTTATTTATCTATTTACCAGAAATATAAGATGAAAAGCAGATATCTTTATTTATCTATTTACCAGAATTAACAGATGAAAGGCAGATATCTTTATTGCATGCAGAAATATGAGATGAAAGGCCCCCTACCCCTATGCATGCATACAATCACGTTTGTACATTCATTTTATATATTTATATCTTTATTGCATTGCAGATATCTCCGATGATTATCAGTTGAAGGCAGTCTAATTAAAGAAATGAATATAGAAAATTCTCTTGTTGACCGCTTACAGAATGTCATCATCATGAAACTAAGTAACTCTGGCATAATTTTTGAGCAATATATTTTTACTAATTACACAAATCCGTGATTCATGTTTCTTATATTTAGGTAGAGTAGTAGATCATATCCATCCTGCAAAATAGTTCGTAAGAACTTGTAAGTATATATCAATCATGTATTTTAATTGCAAGTTATTTAAAGTCAATAATAAGTTTGTTTGTTTCTGTATATTTTTTAAAGGTTTATAGCATCATGTAGTTTAATTAGGAGTATATAAAAAGATATGCTTTGGCGTACCTCTAGAATATTTCTTTGTAGACTATGTTCTTGACAATATCTTCATGTTTGCTATCTTCATCATTGACCAGTACTCGCAGCCCATCCCTTCTTGTCACTCTTGAGAATGCCACATATAGTTGTCCGTGTGTGAAAACTTGTTTAGGTAGATATAGTCCTACCATGTTTAGAGATTGCCCCTGGCTTTTGTTGATTGTCATAGCAAAGCAGACCGAAATAGGATATTGTCTCCGCTTAGGAAGGAATGGCCATGCTGATTCTGTTGGTGACATTATTATTCTTGGAATATAGACCCTTTCTCCTACATGAGTTCCTGTTATTATCTCTGCCTCGATGAATCTTCTTCCAAGTTGAATAATCGTCATCCTTGTACCATTGCATAACCCGGCACTTTGGTTTATATTACGTAGGAGCATCACTGGTAGACCTACCTTTAGTTTTAGCTCATGATTTGGGATTCCAGGGAACGTTAAGCTATTCAGAAATTCTGTTGGGTATAGCATATCTGTTTCACCATTTAATGTTGTTGCCTTGCATACTGTGTCACAACTTAAATAACTTTTTTCTTCACCTTCTAGTTGATTCATGATATATTCATTTATCTCGCGGACTGTGTCATTCCTTGGACATAAGATGGCTCTTTCTTCCAAGAATTCTCGTTGGCGGTACCTCTCTCTCAAATTTGGGTAGATGCTGTCCACAATTTCCTTTTTTGGATCATTTCCTTTTTTTAGTAGTATGTCAGCTGGTATTTTTATCAATTCTTCACCTTCCGCTGATGTATTAGTTCCATTTCCAATATTGAGAATCCAGTTTGCAAATTCTTCTACCCTTTGTTTCTCTGTGATATCATCTGTCATGCATTTGAGTCGCATGTTTTCTGTTAACTTCATTATATGGAAGTGTTTCCAAAGATACGACCTTTTAATGGATGCAGTGACTATGTTGTGTCTTCTTCCCTTTGGTAGAACTGGAAGTATCTGGCGAAAATCCCCTCCTAGGACCACCGTCATTCCTCCAAATGGTCTGTCGCTGCTGTTTTCATTTTTATTTCTTAATATATCTCTTAGAGTTTTGTCAAGTGCCTCAAAGCATATCTTGTTTGCCATTGGAGCCTCATCCCATAGTATTAGCGATGTTTTCTTTAATAGTTCTGCCAAGTGTGTACCTTGTCTGATGTCACATGTTGACTCTTCTGTAAGGATAAGTGGGATGTGGAACCTTGAGTGGGCCGTTCTACCACCCTGTAGAAGCAGTGCTGCAATACCACATGACGCTACTGCTAGTACTATCTTGCCTTCAGAACGCAGTTTTGTTGTGATTGCCTTCCATAGGTAGGTCTTACCTGTTCCACCATGCCCATCCACAAATACCTGTTTTCCCAAATCTTTGTCGATTGATTCCATGATTGCATGAAATGCATTTAGTTGTTCAGTGTTGAGATTACCAAAGATCCTCAAGTGTTCTTCTCTTTGCTCCTCTTTGTTGTAGCTCATTTCTTCATTAAGCAGTCGGTTTCCAAGTTCCTTTATTTCCGAATAATTTGGAAGTTCTATTCCTGGGTATTCATTAAGTGTCTTTCCAGTTTGTCTCATTAGCTTCTCTATTTCTACCAAGGCGTGTCCTTGTTTCTGTGTTGCTGTGAGGCAAAGTGTAGGATAGTTCAACAGTTTTCTCTGTCTGTACTCCATGTCTTCGCTTAGAACTTCCCAGCATGATTCCCACAAAAGTTTTGGACTTGTCACTTCGCAGTGGCATAAGATGGTTGTGAAAAGTTGTCTTAGCTGGTTTCCAGTTGCCCAATTTGATGCCTCCTTTATACAGTCAAGCCACTCTTTGTCGTCATCAAGAAATCCTAGTGCTTCACAAGCTGCTTTGTATGATGTGTGGACAACTCCATTTACAGTTCTTATGTCTTCGAAAGATGTGCATCCTTTAACAACGTTAAGTAGCATTCGCATGTAATATTTTTCACCGCTTGATGGATGGGCGTAATATATTCTTCCAACTGACCTTCCTTTCTTCCTTTTGGTCCACTTTGTCAATTTCTTATTCCATACCCATTTTGATGGGAATTCTGCATATGTTAGTTGCCTGGCTTCTTCACACATCTTGTTTGTCTCCATCCACTGTGTAAATTTAGTGATTCCTACTCTTTCTTTCCGTATGATCTTTGATAAATCTGTAGAATCCGAGAAGATGACTTGTTGTTCATTCTGTAGGTGGAAAGGCAACCTTTCAACGCAGGGATCTCGAAAGTGCATCTCGAACTGAAATATTCTCCAACATGCATCGTGTCCTGATATATATGTGCATTCGAGGTATTTCTTGATCTCATCATTTTCTATTATTGCTGTTGCCTGGTCATCACCTTTATTTATGTATTTAAAAAGGTATTTTATCGAAAGAGATCTGTTGCACACCTCGACATTTATGTGTGCTTGATACTTGACCAGTAGATTTCTATTGTATGGGACAACGAATCTGTTATCCAATTCAACTTCCCCCTTCTTTATGTACCTTCCATCCTTTCGCCTTTTATATACTGGGTATCCATCTTCATCGATGGTCGTATTGTTGTTAAACTGTCTCGGGAACTTTCTTATACATCTGTTGTCCACCATGCATGGTGAATTAGTGTTGGCTGCACCGCATGGTCCATGCATCATGAAGTTTTCAACAGCTTCATATCCTTCTGGATCGATGTCCTTGTCTGGTATCTCAGCACAGGTTATCTTGTCTACCTCTGAAGGTTCTGGATATTTGTGTTTCTTTTCCTTCTTGTCTAGGAATATGACTATGTGGGCATGCGGGAGGCCTCTTTTCTGGAACTCTATTGTGTATATAACTGTGATGTTTTTGAAAAAAAATGTTAGTTCATAATCCATAAAATAAATCAACTGTTTGTTGAAGTCAGTATATCCTTACTTGCAAGTGTTTTTCCGAAGTACTCCCTATCTCTTATGTCTCTCATGAACTCCTTGAGCTTTATGTGGAACACTCGGTCAACAATATCCGGTCTTTCCCATGCCATTTGCCCGACTTCATGTAGCATAGACTGTATCTCCGGCCAAGCTGCATTGCACGTGAATGTGACAAATATGTCTGGATATCCAGCCCAGCGGCATATTGCCATGGCATCTTGGTAGTTTTGTATTTTGTATCTTGGGCTATCCGTGACGCTAGATGGCAGTAGTATTCTCTTTCCTACTTGGTCTGCCCTTGTATCGCCTCTCTCTATTGCATCTTGCAAGCCAGCGTATAGTTCCGTCCTTAGGGTTCCTTGATGTCTTCTGATCCAGTCTAGTCTAAACTGCAAAATACATGCAAGGGCATCCACAATATACTGCAACGTTAGCTTTTCACACATGAGCAAGTGCATTGATTGGTTAGTACGTTGCTGTAGACGATACGCGTAGTATTCCAGCATTGTAACATGCTTCCTCTTGAATTGTCTTCCTTGTCTTATTATGTAAGGAATTTTCTCTCTGTACCCATCTTCTCCGTAGGGGAATAGTAGTGGATATTGCATAGCCATGAATTTTGGATGGTTCTCAGATATTCTTCTCGGCCTCATGTTTTTGTACTGAACAATGACATCCCGCCCTTTTATATCTTCTGTCGTATCATTCACAATCAGAGCCGCAACTTCAGTTGCTGGTGGCATGTCATGTGGTCTTCCATTTATACGGCGCTTATTGATTAGCTTTAATTTCACGTTGTGATAATCACCTTCTTCGAATCTGTCCCTTGCCATTCTGAAAGTTTTTGCTACTATATTTTCTTTGTCCAACATATTTTTAAGGCCTTCAACGGTGTGAGGATCTATTGACTTCCTTTTATCTTCTCATGTTGACGCCATAATCCTATTATTGACCTCGTTTTCAGTGTTATAGATGTAGAGTTGCGCCCAGCGTGGTTTGTCTTCACCTTCAGGTAGCAGAGTACCAATTTTGTGGTAGTTCTGCCCACTCATTTTAAAAACATAAGGTCCACTGCCATTGTTTATTGCTTTGTCTACTTTTCCTCCCATTGACGTGAAAGCAAACATGGAGTTGTACAATCTGATATTCTGCATGAAGTTTTTCGATCGCTTGCTGGTGTTTCTCCTTAGCAATTTCGCGAGGTAAGCAGGTGGTTGTTTTAAAGGAGGCAAATCAACCTTTCCGTGTTGACAGCATAGTCCAAAAGTTGGTGTGCTTTTCCCTTTCCCTTTAGTTCTCTCTTCGTACCAGAAAATTGCACCACATCGTTCGCACTTGCAGGTTGGTTTTCCGAAGTTCCAAATTTTCATATCTCCCGATGTCCTGTTCAAGCTTCTTAGCATCAATATAATTTTTGTAATGGCTGTTATTTCTCATACTAAAATGAAACGTAGAACAACTTACATATCTGCTAATTTGTTATTTGTCCTTGACTTTGATGTTGTTTTCCTGGTGTTACTTTTAGTCCTGTACACGCACATGACGATACAATTGATATTTAAATAACCAAATTGTAGATTTTCATTGAGTTTTTTTACTCACCTTGTAACTTTACCATTCTGTCCAGTGATCAGATTTTTTTTAGCTGCTGCTGCTGCATTCCTCTTGCTTTGCATTTTTCTTTTCCTATTCAGTCTTGCTTCTCTAGCTATCTGTGCTGAATAAAATTTCCTGCCTAACCGAATTTCCATTTAGACATTATTTTGCGTGGCAATACAACGGTGCATATTTTGATTTAATCCTACTTTAGCCATAGTGCATTTAGATGTGTTATCATGAATTGGAGAGTAATGAAGTTGATGGGCAAATGTGTTTCATGTCATAATAACCATATGTGTATGGTTAACTGGGTAAGATGATATACTACTACATCAATTTAATATTATTTTTTATGTTACCTTGAATTTGACACATAGATAGCATAGTTATGTTTACTAATTTTTGAGGAAGATAGAATTATCATTTTATAATATGTTCATTTGGTGCATAGCAGAAGTGAGTTATAATGCTGCTTGTACTATAACCTATAAGAAGTAGCATACTGCAAGTGAAAAGATAAGCAATGCAAGTGACAATACAGATAAGTAAATAATTTTGTGAAGCTTTGGTTACCTTTCCTCATTCATATCCTGTTTTTGCTGTCTCTCTCTGCAGTGTGACACTTCTTCATTTATTTGTGAATGTCGCATGCTTCTTTTGTCTTTAAGTTTGATTCTCCTTGCCAATCTTGCACTTTTTGTTGTTTCTCTGGATTTAATTTAGTAAAATATTAATTAGAAGTACTGATTAAACCTAGCAAAATCTAAAACAACTACAGGTGCAAATTTTACTAACTATATACTGTTGTTTTAACTTCTACACTTTTTGTCCTGTCAGGTTATTGGAAGTTGCAATATAAAGCTATATATTGTTTATGAGGTTAATGATCAATGATGGCTGTAAATAGTAGGTACTACAGGTTGATGATTAGTTACTCATCACCTTGTTGGATTGCTTATTTCATTGATTTTGACCATCTTCGCAGGTTTCTCATCATCGTTGCTATGTGGCCCACCTTTTCTTTTCATTGTTTCTTCCTGCTGCACAACGAATGCATAAAGAATATTATGAGTACCTTTAACAGCTTTTGAGAAATATTATCATTTTTCTTTAAATTTTGGCCTCCTGGTTTTTTCTTGTACAAAGTAAAGAACATTAATTTCTAAGATGAGCTATTATGGTCTAAACTTTAGTTAGTGTTGTAGTTATAGGGGAATTAGAGAAAAAATAGATTTAGTGAACAATGTGATTGTAATCAACGATGGAAATTTCATATACAGTTAGATGTGTATAATCAGATCGCAAGGCAAACTTCTAGATAGACCTTATATAAAAGCTGTATTTTGTTCTTGATTTTCAGAATAGATTGAACATTATTTTGTTTCTAACACGAAGTTTTTGAAATCGTTGTTGTTACAGCTGTGGAAGATTGGCTTTCATGATCAATTACCTGATGGTTAGTCCTTTCAGCTTGAAGAATTGAAGGATATCAATTTTATAGACTTTATGATTCTTGTAACCTTGTGTTGTAGTTACCCGTAAGCTAAATCAGAAAGCATAGATCTGTACTGATATTGTAACTGAGGATGGAAACGTACAAATAGATCCGGATAAAAGAGTCGATTGTGATGTGGTACCTTGAATTGAAGGCTTGTTTGTCCTGTCGTTGAACTTCTTCCTCGTTATGAAACAGAGATTGGATTTCTGGAATTTTAATGCAACGTAGTTTTCTTATATAGCGGGTTGTCTAACTAATTTATCTTTTCCCTTTGGCGTGCGACCTCAGGATTTTCTTTAAAAGTTTGTTATATCCGAACTCTTTTTGGAGATATGATATGTTAAACTATTTTGTGGTCGGTATCTAATATCTAAGCGTGTTTGCATTTTGGGCTTCCATGGACTTATTAGGAACTGGCCGCTTATAGCTATACATTTTTCTGGCCCATGCACACATGTACGTAAATAAATCATATTAATCGATCGATTACCCCTTAAAAAAATATTTATCGATCTGCTTGTAAAAAAAAGGATGATTCTGCTTGTCCAAACAGATAGTGCTCACCAGTCTCCACCACCGCTTGCTGTCTGGCTCTCTCTCTCTCTTTCTCTCTCTCTCTCTCTCTCTCTCTCTCTCTCTCCGCTCATCACCCACCAGTTCCATGAGCTTAGTTTTGATTTCAATCCAAGATTAAACTAATTTGACTGGGTAGACCACGGTGAGCACCTAGGATACCTACGGCTGTCGGATGCACGAGTGGTGGCAAATGAGGTCAACTCCTGGTATTTGTGATTTTCCCTTCCCTTCTCTTGGCACCTTCTCCAAATCCATCTCCTCTTAGGTCCTTTTTTCCTTTGATTATTGCGTGCGTCAGCTGACTTCGGCAAATCAATAGTATCAATTGAAGAATAAGGGAGTAGCATCAACAGTACGTCTCACACGGCAACTCAGAAGATTTCTTCCCTAGCGAGAGTCCAGGCTAGGTCATATCTAGTTCCTCTATATGCAACACCATTTGTGTTTGTTTGCACTTCCTTAGTTCATTCTTGCTTAATTTACCAAATCTTTTGGTCTGTACTGGTCGGTTTTTACAGGCACTTCGCTGCATTTGTCGGGATGATGTCAGTCGTTATGAGTCTGAAGGTTAAGCATATTACTTGTGTTTTCTCATAACCTAATTGCCTGCTATATTATGGCTCTTTTTCAGTTTTTAATTATTTGATCTCATCTCTTTGCAGTGTGTACAATGGTTGTCGTTAAATCTATAATAATTAGCATGATGTGATGATTTTAATGAATGATTATATGGATGGAACATCTCCAGTTGAGTATGCCTCCTTTTTTGCATTTAAAATTAGAAACAACATGCTTTTAGTTCTTTCAATAAAAATATGTGCATATATGTGAGACGTAGTAAAAAGAATTTGCATTTGTAAAACTAATTACAGCGGTATGACACTCATAGAAGAAAAAGTAGATAAGTATGCATTCACACAGCAGACATAATAACTAAATCCATGTTCCTGTAGAGAATTTAAAATATAATTTATAGAGTATCTAGAATATTTCTATAAGTTTATAGTAAAGCACTTTGTACTGTTTCATGCCTAGCATGTGTAAAATTCAGGTGCTTTCCTAATCCTCTTTGGTCTATCTGGATGGTGATTGGGATGCAAGAATTCCATTATATTCTTGTCTTCTGTTGATTCTGCTTTCTTATTTTTGTAGCTAGTCCTTTTCTTCTCCCTTTTGCTTGTAGTTTTTGCATCCCATTCTTCGACATAGTAATTTTTACTATTACTGTTGTTCTCAGCTTGGTCTTTCTTGTCTGTCTGTAAAAGCAGAAAAACAATGTTAGTACCAAACAGGGGAAATAGTAAATTTATATGCCATCGTGATATATACCTTGTTATTATTTTTACTCCCTTTCCTATCTTTTTTGGTAGTATCATTATTTGTACCATCGTTTTCATAACTTTCTTCCTCTTTTACCTGTAAGACAAACATTTATTTTGTTTCAGAACTTATATAGATATATATCACATATACACTTTTTTCTTTTGAAGTACCTCATTGTTAATATCTTGATTGCTGCAATCAGCATTCATGCCGGTGATTTCACCATTTTCTTCATATTCTTCCTGTAAGATAGAATACCACAATAGGGAGTTAAAATTGTTGAAATTTCCTCATAAAAAATATTATGAATAGATATTTGAACTGAAAAGTACTTTCAGTATAATACCTCATCATCCAGAAGTCTCTTTCTATCATTTTTTTTCAGTCTCATCCTGTCACTTTGTCCTCCCTAGGAAATAACATTAAAGAACTATCATGTAATGATGTGTGATACCAAAAAATTAGTTAACATATAGAACATGAATTTATTTTCAATAGAATACCTCATCATCTGTAAGTTTGGTTGTCACAACTTCTTTATATTTTTGACATCTTTTGTTTTGTTTCTGCTCTTTCACATCTTTTTTAGATCTTTTACGACCCTTTGCTTTCACATGTTTGCTGCATCTCTTGATCTTTCCATCCTCTTCCTGTGAAAATATCATGAGGAAAACATTTGGTTATGTTGGAAATAAATTAAATATGAATATGAGAACTATATAAGATGACATAGACTATAAATTATGGAATAATTGATATGTCACACACTGAAGAGCACAATAATATGGTAAATATGAAAACAGAAACAAAATAAAATGGAATTTCTATCTCAATAATAGAAAGAACAAAATACATTTTTTCCACTAAGAACTGCATGCTATAAACCTACACCATGGACCGCAGAGGTTCAAGTGATTCATAATGCTGAGATTGTAAGTCTGCAGATGCTTAAAATATAACAATCTTTCTTAGATTAGAGTACCTCATTATTGATATCTTCAATGCTTAAATCATTATTTGTAGCAGTGATTTCACCCTCTTCTTCCTCTTCTTCTTTTGTCTGTAAGATACAATACCAGAATTTAGAATACAATATTCTTTTTTTTTAGTAAAGCAATATGAGGTTCAAGTGATGCATAGAATGTCCAGATAACTATCTTTCTTAGATGAGAGAACCTCATTATTGACATCTTCAATGCTTAAATCATTATTTGCAGTGATTTCACCCTCTTCTTCCTCTTCTTCTTTTACCTGTAAGATATAATAGCATAATTTAGAATACTAAATTCCTTTTTTTTGTAAAGCAATATCTAAATAAGTTACGCATGTCACAAAACGGGAAACTAACATCCTATTTGCTTTTGTGCTGCCAATTTTGATCATAAACCTATTCCTATACTACCAATTAAATATTTGATATGACCATATATATTAGAAATAATATTATACACACTATATACTTTTTTGAAAGACACACAAAGAAATAAGTTCCCAATATAGTACCTCTTCATAATGACGCTTTCTTTTTCCAATACATATTTTTCTTTTATTGGAAGCTATCTCCCTCTCATATTTTTTAGATCTTTTTCTCGACCTCTCTTTTTTTATCTTTCGAAGCAATTTTTCCTTAGAAGATGCAGATGATTTCTTTTTACACATATTAGTGCTCTCAGCTTTTCTTGCATTCTTGGAGGAGCACTTCACCTGTACAAATTGTGGTAATATTAAAATAAAACTAATGGATATGGATTCTTACAATAGCAACACCATTTGTAGTTATATACCTCATTATCCGACTTCTGCATGACATCGATTGCGTAATCTTGTGTTCCTTGGTTCTCTAGTATGCCCTATAAAGAACATACTCGGTATAATTTCATAAACCATTTGAAAATTATAAAATGCATAGGAGAATACCTCTTCAATTATTTCATTTAAATGTTCCATCTCAAGCTCCTCGTTATGTTCAAAAGTGTAGCTGACTTTATAATTTTCCATGCACTCTTGCAAATTCCTTGAATTCAACTTCAGTCTGAATATGAGTGTAGTACCACAGAGGTCTTGAATAACATCAGGGATAGCGTTGGTCAATCCAACTTGTTCTAGAAGGGTAGATGCACTTATGCCACCTAAAAGTCTCTGTGCTACCTCATTAAACATCACGAATGTTGTTGTTGTTGTTGTCTCATCGCTTACCTTCAGTTTAAGTAAGTACCTAATATGATTGTGTTATTGTTAAATGGCATTACAAATTATAGAACACTTAAATACAATGTACTGTTTATACCATACTTACCGTAGATCTGCATGTTCAGCTACTTCATTACATGAATCACAAATATAGTTATTATTTTCCTTTCTTGTTCCAGAATAGCAACTTTTGCATGACATGTACCACCAGCCTTTATCCGATACAATCTCATCAATTGTTGCTTTTGTTGTGCATACAAATTCCTAATAAGAGTAAAATGATAAGATAAGTAACAAAAGTATAATAGGTAAAATATAATTGATGATCAAGGTTAGCGGCAAACCTTTTTTTTAACATCACAATAGCGGAGTTCTATAATCTCCTTTAATGATTTTCTGTTGTAAAACATTTGCTCTTCAATTGTTCCCTTTCTACTTTCATCAAACTCCAGCATCGTTGGGAAAATGTCTCTTACACAATGCCTATAATAAGTTTGCACCATAAACAAATGAACTTTTAAATTTAGAACTGGTATAAGTAATTTCATTCTTATATGTCGTACCTTTCGATAATTTCTTTGGTCTCGGGAATCTCAATGTCCAAGTAGACTTTAGATGCATTAGTTGTGCGCAGCGATAAGCCTGATTCAAATATAATTATTAGTAACATTAGATTTTGGTGTATACACAAAGAGGTTAAAATACGTACCATTGAATTTTCTGACCAAATTTGCAGTGACAATCACGATTGTTTGTTTGTGCAAGAGATCTTCATTTAACATATTTGCTAAAATATCTCCCCATAAACTGATCCTGATCTTCTCCCCTCTGAAGGAATTTAACCATGTGATTAAGGTTTTATAAAATATGTAAAATGAAACTGGTATAGTAATTTATATTACTTACTCAAGTAAAAGGACTTCAATCTCACGTATGTTTGTACTTTGCTCCCGACTTGTCCCCTTGTTTTTCTGTATTTCCTTTATTGGTTCCATCGCTGTAAGCAGCCCAATCACATCTGTATAGAAACATACTTATAAGTCTTATTTGATTAAAATTTTCCTTTCAGATGGATGATCTACATACCTGAACATTGTTTATCCATATTTACCCTACTCTCTAAGGTATCACTATCAGCAAACTCGAAGTAGTAGTCCAAAAAATTTGTTTGGTCTTCATCAACTTCCCTCACCGTTGTCTCAAAAAGGAAATTGATTTTGAGATTGTTCTTTAATGGTCGATATTTTCCATACTCCCAGACTTTGAAGGTCTTAAATATGTAGATGGAGTCTTCTTTAATTTTTGGCTTAAACTTGTCAGTCAGTTTGTTACCAATTGAAGCATGGATCGTGTTGCCCTACATAAGATAAAATATTAACAAGCTTTGAATAAAGTAGACTAATAAAATCATATATGCACATATGTAATAATTATACCTTCTTATCTAATAAGACCATATCAGTGCTAATATGTTCATTGGTCAATAAGTTAATTGCGTCCCAAATCCTTAAAACCTTCACCTTGATTGTCCATGCCTGAGTTTTTGTAGTCAGTGCGTTTAGAAGTGTAGGCGCCATATTATCTGAGACCTTAAAAGTATTAAAAATTGCGCTATTAATGACCAAAAAGTAGTATTACAAAACAAATCTAGATATAGTTAGGTTTAGTATTTTTCAAGCAAAATCATGGATAGAAAAGTATTATCTGAAGGAAACATACATATAGCAAGGCAATCTCTGTCTTCATTAAACTATCCTAGGATACATAGATTACACTACTGATCAGTTAGGTTATAGATGAGCAGTTCCTCTCGATGGAAAACTTCATCCATAATATGTTGCTGATTGGATGAAGCTAAAGAATCTATGTATGAAACATGCAGTGCAACACAATGTAATAGATACAGTCATAATAATATATCTATAGCGACAAATTAGTTTTCTTTTGCATGATCCATCGAGCATGATCCATAGCAAACAACTAATCTGAAACATAGATAATTGCTTTTAAGCAGAAGAAGATACCTAATGGATTTTCGTAGCTGTTTGGATGAAGCTGATGATGAGATAGTAGAGATGGAAGGGAAACTTAGAGAGAGGGATGGAGGACGTCAATGTCTAAGTAGAACCCTTTGGAGGTTTGTTTCCGGTGGCAGCAAACTTTTGTGGTGGTTGCTGTACGTAGGACAACAATTACAAGTCGCAAGGTAGCGATTGCAAGTCAAGTCGGCAGGTATTATAAGAGTACCGAATAGGATAAGGTAGTTTAGGAGTCCTCTAGAGGTGTTTAAACAAAACTTCTACAGATTTATTCTGGCACGTCATATGATGTTATAAAAAAACTTTTGTAGATTGGTAGGTTCCCGTGACGTGACATGATTTAATGTGTACGTTCCAAAAAACTGGTTTGAGATGGAGATTGAATCTTGCCTGGTACGTCATGTGCACATCTATGAAAATATTTTTTTTAATGGAAACGTGTTTGAGTTGGAGATTGAGATATAAAAGACCATATTTTCTGTTATGTGTACGGTTGTTCCACCTATGGGTTCGTGTGATTACAAATATCTAGATCTAACGGATGTGATTTAGTTAACCGAGAAAGGTCCACCAAATAAATGGCTGGATTTCTCTGATTATTGTGGGATTTTCTAGTATAATTATCTTTTTTCTGGTGACCCCGTCATGTATTTTTAATATATAATAGATAAGAACATCATTAATTCTTCCCAAAGGTTTCTTCTTAGGAACATCAGCAATAGGAACATCAAAATAACACTTTTCAAGCGGTGGTAAATCAAGCATGTCATAAATCTTTCTAGGCATGATAGAAATACTAGCACCTAGATCACATAAAGCATTGCAATCATAACCATTAACATGCATATCAATGATGGATTCCCAACCATCTTCTAACTTCTTGGGAACAGAGGCTTTTTGCTTCAACTTTTCAACCCTAATCTTTATAAGAGCATTGGTAATATGCTTAGTAAAAGCAATATTTAAAGAACTAGCATTGGGAGTCAAAGAAAGCTTTTGCAAAAACAAAATTACTTCAGATATATTGCAGCCATCAACATCAAACATTAAAGAAATAGAGCTATCATCTCCCACACTGAACAATTTCAGCACTCTTTTGAGAAAAAGTTTTGGCAGTTTTAGGCTTTTTAACAAAAGGTGTGGGAGTTTTCTCTACACCAATCAAAGTAAGAGGATTGCTAGCATTAGGAGCAACATCATTAGAGGTAGTAATAGTACATACCTTCATCTCTCTAGCCATCTCATCTTCTCTTTCCCAACTGGCATGCAATTCCGCTAACAATCTAATATTTTCATCAATTCCAACTTGAATAGCATTAGCGGTAGCAAAAACATTGTTCTCTTTCACATCATTAGGAAACACTTTTAATTTCAGAAGTTCAACATCATGAGCAAGGCTATCAACTTTAGAAGCAAGAATATCAATTTTGCCTAACTTTTCCTCAACAGACTTGTTAAAAGCAGTTTGCTTACCGATGAAGTCCTTGAGCATTACCTCAAGCTCGGAGGGCGCGGCCCTAGTGTTGTTGTAGGAATTACCATAAGAGTTACCATAACCATTACCATTGGTAGAAGGATACGGCCTATAATTGTTACTAGCAAAATTGTTTGTATAGGCATTGTTGTTAAAATTATTGTTTCTAATGAAATTCACATCAACATGCTCTTCTTGAGCAACCAGAGAGGCCAAAGGAACATTATTAGGATCACATGAGTCCTATCATTAGCAAGCATAGCCATAATGGTATCAATCTTATCATTCAAGGAAGAGGTTTCCTCAACAGAATTTACCTTCTTACCTTGTGGAGCTCTCTCGGTGTGCCATTCAGAATAATTTACCATCATGTTGTCGAGTAGCTTTGATGCGGCGCCCAAGGTAAGGGACATAAAAGTGCCTCCAGCAGCTGAATCAAGTAGGTTCCTTGAAGAAAAATTCAGTCCTGCATAAAAAGTTTGGATAATCATCCAAGTAGTCAGTCCATGAGTGGGGCAATTCTTTATCATAGATTCATTCTTTCCCAAGCTTGAGCAACATGTTCATTATCAAACTGAGTAAACTTCATAATATTGCTACGCAAGGATATAATCTTAGCAGGAGGATAGTATCTACCAATAAAAGCATCCTTACACTTAGCCCATGAATCAATACTATTCTTAGTCAAAGACGGCAACCAATCCTTAGCTTTTCCTCTCAAAGAAAAAGGAACAACTTGAGCTTAATAATATCACTATCAACATCCTATATTTTGCATCTCACATAGCTCAACAAAATTGTTGAGATGAGCTGCAGCATCTTCAGTACTAGCACCAGAGAACTGCTCTTTCATAACAAGGTTCAACAAAGCAGGCTTAATCTCATAAAAGTTTGCAGCAGTAGCAGGTGGTGCAATAGGAGTGCAGATAAAATCACTATTGTTTGTGCTAGTGAAGTCACACAACTTGGTGTTTTTAGGATTGGCCATTTCAGCAAAACAAAAGTAAACAAGTAAAAACAACTACCAAGGATTCTAATTTTTTTGGGTTTTTGATATAAAGCAATGCAGGTAAAATAAAATAAAGTAAAGCAAAACAATAACAAAGTAAAGGATGTGTGTGCGAAAAAAACTCCCCTCACAGAAGTCTTCTCTTCCTCCCCGGCAACGGCGCCAAAAAAACAGCTGATGCTGTTTAATGGTGCCAAGTTGACGGGGGAAAATATAGTTGATATAGGAGTATCCCCGGCAACGGCGCCAGAAAAACAGCTGATGGCTAGTTGACGAGGGATTATTCTTCTTCGTCCCCCAGCAACAGTCCTTGTGCGTGGTGAATGACCAGCCCGTTGGGAACCCCAAGAGGAAGGTATGATGAGTATAGCAGCTGGTTTTCCCTCAGTTAAGAAACCGAGGTTTATCGTTCTTGGAGAGGAGAGACAATGACGACTGAAGGTGATGCTTGCTAGTTTGCGACAGCTTCGGAAAATTTATATATGGCGCCTCGTCTAAGCTTTGCTGGCTAGCTGCAACGTGGAACCTGCACACAAACAAACAAATACTTTGCTCCCAACTTACGATGAGGTTGTCAATCTCACCGGTTTGCTTGAAACAAAGGTTATGAAAGTATCGAGTGGAAAACAGTAGAGTATATGAATAAAGTAAACAGTGCGAGTAAAGTAAATAGGTGATATCAATATGATGGAAATAGGACCGGGGTAAACAGTTCACTAGTGGTGTCTCTGCATAGATAAAATAACACATGCTGGGTAAACAAATTACAGTTGGGCAATTGATAGAATAAAGATAATGTGATATGTCAAGAAGATCACTATGAGATTTACTCTGGGCATTACAACAAAATACATAGACCGCCATCCAACTGCATCTATGACTAATAATCCACTTGTGGTGAATCAATCCGAGAACTCCACAAGTATTAAGTTGCGAACAACAGATAATGCATTAAGCAAAGTGTGTAATGTAAACAAAGCATGCCCTTGAGCATATGAATGTTGTTTTCTCCCTAGTAGCAATAGCACATCTACCACCTTAGAGGTTTCTGTCACTCCCCCAGGTGAAATAGAGGCATAACCCACTATCGAGCATAAATACCCCCTCTTGGAGTCACTAGCAACTACTCGGCCAAGATAGCTACTAACAACGGAGAGCATCCAAGATCATAAACAACATAGAGATAACAAAAGATATAATTCAGTACAGCAACTTAATCATAAACACCAATATTCATCGGATCCCAACAAACCAAACATGTAGAATTACATAACGGTGGATCTCAATCATGTAGGGCAGCTCATGAGATCTAAACATGAAGCACATGGTGGAGAAGACAACCATCTAGCTACTGCTATGGACCCATAGTCCAAGGTAGACTACTCACTCATCGCTCCGGAGGCAAGCATGGCGATGAAGAAGACCTCCGGTGGCGATTCCCCTCTCCGGCAGGGTGCCGGGAAGAGCTTCTGGACCCTCCCGATCTTTGGGTCGACGGCGGCGGCGGATCGCGATGTGTTCTGGAAAATTGATCGGGTCCTCAGGTTTTTTCCGTCGGGGGGTCTTTATAGGCGAAGGGGCGATGTCAGAGGGGGAGCCAGGCGCCCTCACGTGGGGCCCACGCGGCCAGGGGCCTGGTCGCGCCGCCCCTGCGTGTGGGGCCCTGGTGTCCCCCCTCCTACTCTCCTTCGGATCTCTGGAAGCTTCCGGATAAAATAAGACTTCAGGATGTGGTTTCGTCCAATTCCGAGAATATTTCTGTGTATCACTCGAAATACAAAAACAGCAGAAAACAGGGAACTGGCACTGTGGCAACTCGTTGATAGGTTAGTTCCGGAAAGTGCAAAAAGTGCCACTAAGTGTAACGAAATAATAGGCAAATGGTGTAAAACAAGCATGGAGCATCAAAAAAATTATAGCTACATTGGAGACGTATCAAGGGGCATCATCAGAAGTGGACCGAGGCGGCCTCACACATAGGGGGCGTGGCCAGGGCCTGGGCCGCGCCGCCCTATTGTGTGGCTGGCCTGTGGCCCCTCTCCATCTCCTCTTCGGTTCTCTGGAAGCTTCGGTAATTTTCTGGATGTCTGGCTTTTGTTTCGTCCAATTCCAAGAATATTTCCTGTGTAACTTTTCTGAAATACAAAACAACAGAAAACAGGTAACTGGCACTGTAGCATCTCGTTAATAGGTTAGTTCCGGAAAATGCATAAAAACGCCACGAAGTGTAACGAAACACTAAGCAAATGGTGTAAAAACAAGCATGGAGCATCAAAAATATAGATACGTTTGAGACGTATCAGCAT